>JAJJWX010001241.1:0-21349 GCA_023529315.1 Papaver bracteatum | reverse complement strand
ATTCAATATTCACCATTAGATGAAAACCTGATTAGACTCAAGCTAATATCTTTCAACCGTTAGATCGAACTTAGCTTGTTACACAGAAATAAAAAGTGACTTCATTTAGATATAGGTAACCGTATCTAAATGTGTACACCTTTGTTGGCTCAAAAATAGTTAACCGAAGTTAGCCATATGAACACTTTCAAATCAACCATATTCATCTTAACCATAACTAGTTCAAATGACTCAAATGAAACTAGTTCTAGAGTTGATCAATTGTTTATATTCTCATAGAAGTATACAAGACACAATTGAAGCAAAATCGATTTTGATTCACTCAAATAAATTCATGAACATTATAGCCACTATTTGCAAAAGATTGCATTCCATAATATATAAATGTATTAGTTCATGAACAAAACTATTTTAGAACATAACCTACTCAAGTATGCAAACTGGTACGCATACTTAAGTGGCCGAACTAAGATTGGGTTCGCCAGCACGCGAACGGGTACACATACCACCAAACTTAGTTAAGTCTCGCAACTTGAACCTCACGCCAGTACGCATACAGGTATGCATACTTAGTTCCCGGACCTTTACTAAACCAATCAGTACGTATACAGGTATGCATATTATATATGGTTCCCGGACTTGGATTACACATACGCAAGTATGCATACTGTTCTTATATCCAATTGTTTTAAACTCTCATTGAAACATTCTTAGAAGACGACAATAGTTGTCTCACACAAAATATTAGCTTCAATTCAAGTGATAGAATGATCAATACGTAACATTTCGAGTCTACAACAAATGATTGTCTCACACAAATCATGTAAGATATTACAAGGCGATTTTCACATGATTATATTCTGACCCTGGTCAAGAATATAAGATGAACTTGGTTAAATCGAAAGATTACCAACACATATTTCGAGAAATATGTAAGCGAGTTAAACTCAGCTCGAAATATCAAATGTGTATAATCGAAGTCTATATAGCTATACGACTTTTGTCTCAAATAGGAGATAGAATAAATATACTTTTGATTGATAGATGAGTTCAAGTCTCCACATACCTTTTGTTGATGAAGTTCTACAAGCTCCCCTTAATAGTTCTTCGTCTTCAATCGATGAACTCTGTGAAGTCTAAATCTCAACTACAGTTACTATCCTAATCTGAGACTTAGCTATAAGTAGACTAGAAATCAATACTTATAGTTTTGGCAACTAAACTTGACAAACAAGCTTGAGATAGCAACGCTTGCGAGTTCGACCAAGCAGTGCTCTAACAGTTTGGTTTTCCAAAATGAGTTCCAAGAGATTGGTACAATATTAACAAAACATGTCTCTTGATTCCTATCATTTAAAATAGGTTTATAAGCATACTTGGCAATGAAAGAACCTTTATAATTAGGGTGACACATGAGGTAATTTTGTCCATCAAAAGGGATTATAATATCTTGGATTATACTAATGGTATTAGAATCAAACAAATCATTAAGAATCTGCAAATTCTATTGTTTAGTATTAGAATTAATCAATTGGGATACATGAATCAAATTAGAGAAAAAAATTACGAACTCATAATGGAAATTATTGATGGAATCCATTTATCCTTCCCGATATTGATAAAGTTTCCATCACCAACTTCCGAGAATGCATATTTGTTAACTATTTCAAGAACCCTACAAATGCCATTCCAAATCCAGGACCCATTGGAGGTTAAACTATCATTCAAATGGTCGGGATTATGAAAGTATTTCCCTTCTAAAATTTGCACCCATAAAGCATCTCTAGAATGTAACATTCTCCATGCCAATTTAGTTAATAAAGCTAGATTCATTATGTCATTTTGTTTGATGTTTAAACCTCCTAAGGATCTAGGCTAAGCAATAGCTTTCCATTTTTTGAAATAACCACATTTTTTTCCTTTCTGTTTGTTCCACCAAAACCTCATTTGGATAGCATCCATTTTATCAGTTATAGTTTTGGGAGTATGAAAGACAGGCATATGATGTGAAGCTAAACTTCCTAACACATATTGAGTCAGAATAGTTTTACCTAGAAGCTTAATAAAATTAGGTTTCCAGCAGCAAGACTGTCACCATATATATCAAGAAGAGGAGAAAATGACTGCACTTTACTTTTTTGTAGAAGTAGAGGAACTCCAAGATACTTGTCATTCAGGGCAAGTTTCTTGATATTCAGAACATTAGATACCTTATTCCTAATATTATTAGGAACATCACTACTAAAATCAATACCAGATTTAGTCTAATTGATAAACTGGCCTGAAAAATAGCTAAATTGTTCAATGATATTAACCATATTTCTTGCTTCTTCAGCATTGGCTCTATAAAAAATGATATAATCATCTGCAAATAAAAGGTGAGAAATTGCAGGACAATGTTCATTGATTTTTATACCACAAATAAGATTATGATTTTCAGCAAAGAGTAAAGCTCTAGAAAAATCTTACATATAGAGAATGAAAATGTAAGGGGACAAGGGGTCACTTTGTCTTAGACCTCTTTGAGGAGTAAACAACTCACCTGGAGATACATTATTCTATCATAATACAAAAATCATCACAAAAACCCAGCTTCTTAAGGGTGTTGTTTATGGGAGAAAATCGCCTCTGTCGAATTTGGTAAATTCGATGGTGGGGAGACTGGTTTAAACACTTAAACAAATGTGATGCATGTGAGCAATTTTGATTCGAGATATCAATCTGTACAACTCTGGCCTAAACCAAGAAGATGGCCGCTCCATATTTGCTTCGTTCACATGGAGGAGAAGGGTTGATTTTGGGAGGATAGCGAAGAAGGGTGATGAGACCAAAGAATTCTGGATAGGTAGTATCTTGACTTGTATCAGAAGTGTAGAAGATTGCGGAATCTTTCTAGTGCTGGAAGCTTTTGAGAGAGCTTGCAAAGTTGATATCTGATAGTGTTGTATTTTGCCTCACCAAGACTTGTGTGTTTTGGCAGAATAGGTGAAACCTATTTATACAAGTGAGATTGAACGTACCCTGGCCTCATTAAGGAATTGAGTAAATGTGTCAATTAAAAAAGAGGAGGTGGAAACCGTTGGCTTTATGGTGAAAAACGTTTTCACCATAAATTTCCTTATTTAATTGACCGTATTTATTCCTTGCACGCCTTGCTTTATTGCGAGCGTAGTGTACGCTGCATGTTGTGACTGCCAAACCAAAACCCCAAGAAAGCATCCCCCAAATTGTGTTGATGTCTCGAGAGTGGGCGCAAGTGGCAATACCAAAGTTTCTAGTGAAGCGTTGCGGCATGTGCGGGATATCTCGACCGCAAGTTGTACTTTGAGCGCGGGTGACAATGCCAAAGTCGCTTGGTGGAGCATTTGGCATGTGCTGAATGCCTTGTCCGTAAGTTACACTTTGAGTGCGAATGGAAATGCCAAAGTCGCTAGTGGAGCATGTGTGGCATGTTCCAATGGCATGTGCGAAATGCCTTGGAAATTGGCTAGAAGGTTGGGGATAAAAGTGGATAGTGGTTGCGTGTTGGCATGTGCCAATGGAATGCACGACCACTTTGGCCAAGTCGAGGGCGCTACAATTGGATAGAGGCTTGGGATAGAAAGTGGCTAGTGGTAACGTGTTGGCATGTGCCAATGGCACATACGACCACTTTGGTCAAGTCGCAGGCGCTACAATTGGGTAGCGGCTTGGGATGGAAAGTGGCTAGTGGTAACATGTTGGCATGTGCCAATGGCACGTACGGCCACCTTGGTCAAGTCGTGGGCGCTACAATTGGATAGAGGCTTGGTATGGAAAGTGGCTAGTGGTAACGTGTTGGCATGCACGACCACTTTGGCCAAGTTGTGGGCGCTACAATTTGGTAGCGGCTTGGAATAGAAAGTGTCTAGTGGTAACGTGTTGGCATGTGCCAATAGCACGCACGACCACTTTGGTCAAGCCGCGGGCGCTACAATTGGATAGCGGCTTGGGATGGAAAGTGGCTAGTGGTAACGTGTTGGCATGTGCCAATGGCACGTACGACCACCTTGGCCAAGTCGCGGGCGCTACAATTAGATAGCGGCTTGGAATGGAAAGTGGCTAGTGGTAATGTGTTTGCATGCGCCAATGGCACGTACGTCCACCTTGTCCAAGTCATGGGCGCTACAATTGGATAGCGGCTTGGGATATAAAGTGGCTAGTGGTAACGTGTTGGCATGTGCCAATGGCACATACAACCACCTTGGCCAAGTCGCGGGCGCTACAATTGGATAGCGGCTTGGGATGGAAACTGGCTAGTGGTAACGTGTTGGCATGTGCCAATGGCACGTACGGCCACCTTGGCCAAGTCGCGGGCGCTACAATTGGATAGCGGCTTGGGATAAAAAGTGGCTAGTGGTAACATGTTGGCATGTGCCAATGGCATGTACGGACACCTTGGCCAAGTCGCGGGCGCTACAATTGGGTAGCGGCTTGGAATAGAAAGTGGCAAGTGGTAACGTGTTGGCATGTGCCAATGGCACGCACGGCCACTTTGGCCAAGTTGCGGGCGCTACTTTTTGGCATGTGCCAATAGCATAGCGGCTTGAAAATAGAAATTGGCTAGTGATGCGTGTTGGCATGTGCCAATAAAACGCACGGACAAGTTGACCTAGTTGCACGGTTTGCAAGCCTAGGGCGCTATTTTTGGCATGTGCCAAACTGTATATCGACTTAGAAATTGGCTAGTGGTGGGTGTTGGCATGTGCCAATGGCACGCACGTCCAAGTTGACCTAGTTGCACGGTTTGCAAGCCTAGGGCGCTATTTTTGGCATGTGCCAAATGGTATAGCGGCTTAGTTTGGAATGGTTGCATGTGGGTGCAGTATGTGGTTTGGTTTTGGCGTCGTTGCCACGGTGCGCAGTATGCGACTTGGTTTTGGCATCATTGCCATGGTGCGCAGTATGCGGCTTGGTTTTGGCGTCGTTGCCATGGTGCGCAGTATGCGGCTTAGTTTTGGCGTCGCTGCCATGGTGCGCAGTATGCGGATTGGTTTTGGCACCTGAATTAAATGCTCGTAGTTAATATGTTTATGGTAACACTAGGTCATGGGGTTTTACGATTTTACCCCTTATCTAAAATCCATCATCGACATTAAGTCCCCTGCTTAGCTCGGAACAGGAGCTTTGTTGCGAGGTAAGCATAAGATGGTGCCAAGACAAGATCTGAAAGAGAAATGAGAGATTTATCTGACCTTTTTTATGAGACGCGGATTGGATTCGGAAACTTCGTCCTTGGCAGTTTTGCATGGAGCGTGAGGTTGGCATAATTTGGCGGAAATAGACGGCTGAGAAGCATTGAGCTGCTGGCGTAAGTTGAGAAACTGAGCGTGCGCTGGCTGGTGGGGCCGATGGGAGATAGACGTGATAGCTGGTGCGACTTGGGCGACATTGACAGGTCGGCACGATTGGTGGGACCAGCACAAAAGGAGCGTGCTAGCTTGGGCGGTACTGGCGCAAGGTTGAGAGGTTGGTGTGGTGAGACCGGCGCAAAGGGAGCGTCCTTGGGAGGTATTGGCACCGTTGATGGGGCTTGAGCGGCCGTTGAGAAGTTGGGCGCCTTTTTGGGCCCAAACTTCCATTATACTCGCGGCTTTGGGAGAAAAGGAATCCTCCCCCATTGTGGAAACCGCTCGCATATATATACATGAAGTCCTTTCTTTTATGTTGCGCTTTGTTCCTTCTTTCCTCCTTGCTAGCGGTAAAGTGATAAAGGAGACACCGGCTACCCAGGTGTGTCTTCTAGTACTTCTCTTGTTTTCCTTTGTAGGTGCAAACCCTAGAAGAAGGTACTTTTTCTTTTACAAATCTTGCGTTGATATCGCGCGTAGGATTAGCGTGCTTCTTGTAGAGAATATTATATGATTTGATTCCGTAGAAAATATTGCATAAATGATTTCGAACCCGTAGAGAATGTTGCGCGCATAATTTTGAACCCAAAGAAAGATTCCGTATATGTATTTGAACCCGAGAAATATACTGCGCATGTAATTTCGAACCTGGAGTAGGATATTGTATATGCACTTGAACCCAAGAAATATATTGCACATGAATCTCGAAGAAAAATACCGTATATGCTCTTCATATGAACCCGAAAGAATTACTGTATATGAATCCCGAAGAAGAATACTATATATGCTCTTCATATGAACCCGAAAGAATTACTGTATATGAATCCCGAAGAAGAATACTGTATATGTGCTTCATATGAACCAGAAAGAATTATTGTATATGAATCCTGAAGAAGAATACTGTATATGTATTTCGAAACCATAGAAAATACTATTCTCCCATGTGGCAGGGATTTTTCTTCTTGTTGAGCGCGGTTATGTGTTTGGGAGATCATTTCATAATTTCCATGTTTGTTTTGTGCAGATATCTTGTTGCTAAGCGAGAAAAACCGACAAGATGTTACCTGAATAAGGCTCTGTTTCGTCGAAAGATGTTGATATTTCGAAACCAAACATAGATGATGAGTTCTTTACCAAAACCTTTGCTCCTTCTCGGAGGAATCTTCCAGACTTCGATCCAACTTTATTGACTGATGGTGAAAATGAAAAGGAGACCCGCACAATTCGGCCGGAGCATACCATACGGTTTTGTCTTTACAAAGGAGTGTATGCCTCTTCCAGTATTGACTTCAGGATGTGTCAAAGCCCATTGCGTTATTTTGATGTGTGGTTCGAATTTATGGTGAGTAGGGAGCATATAAATTTTAACTTGACTCGAGCGAGGATTATTAATGCCGTCAGAGCTTCAGTAAGTCTCCAGATTAGGAAAGATATCTCGGGCTTGGTTGCTTTCCTCTCTAGGTGGTGCTCGGACACTCACACAATTATCTGTAGATAGGGATAAATAGCTTTCACCTTGGAGAGCGTGGCTCTCTTGTTGAATCTTCCGGTAACCGGGGATCTTAACATCCAATTATCCAGAGATGAGAAGAAGATGCGAAATGACCTTGCTGCTAAGTTGGGAGATTTTGCCCGAAATGACTCTACTGCGAAGTCGAAGGATTCCGTTCGGAAAGAGGATGAAAGGTGCTTTTACAGCTAGTGGATATCTCAGTGGTTTCCGGAAGAGTTGGAGGCTAGACAGAAGAGCAGCGATCTCCACGTTGCAGCATTTTTGGCCCTCTGGTTGTCTAGAGATATTCTTGACGACGGTTCCGGCAAGAAGGAGATAAGGGCAGAGCTGCTACCAATTGCAGTGAAGTTGGAGAAAGGTGAAGTCCTCACCATTGGAAGGCTATTCCTTGGCTCCTTGCACGCGCATCTGGATCACTTAGTCGCGAATATGCGAGTTTCGAATGGTTTCATGAAAGTGGATTCGTATGTGCACGTCGTTTTCCTGCAAGCGTGGCTATGGGAGCATTTTGAAAAGTACGCTCCAAAGCCGTTGCCTACGATTCCTGCGAGTTGGGGTGGTTCTCGAATTCTTCGATGGGCGAATAAGCGTCCAAGAGTTGGTGTGAGCTTGGTTAGCCTTATTGATAAATCACACGAGATCAATTTTCTCCCGTGGGAGCCAGTTCATAGGTCTGTGACTCAAATTGATACTTTTGATTCTGCTCCGGATGTGATTTTGTCTTCAGATGACAACTTGAGCGTTGGTGAAAACTTGTTTATTCAAAGTTGTATCCCCGGTCACATGCCGTCTTTCTTTAGAGGGGCTTTCCATATTTCTGAGTACAATATTGATCGCGCAGCTCGCCACATGGGTTTCGATCAGGGTGTGCCCCTTGCTTGCCAGCTGTATCTTCCTGAGAATTCATTGCGTGCTGCCTTCGATGCTAGTGCCCTTGGGATAGGTATCCGTCTTCCCTTATTTCAACCAGAAAGAGCACCCTTGATGACCTTTAGTTATAACGAGTTCTGGTGCCGCGAGCGTCTCATGATTCGCAAGTTTGTGGATGACGCGGTGGAGAATGTTCGTGGTAAGCCTTCCCAAGAAGTTTTGAAGAAGTACCTAATGTTGAGAGATTTCAAGCGAAAATTGTTTGGCAATTCTAAAAGTCACCAAGTGAAAGAGAAGAGGACGAAAAACCGTGCTGGTGGGTTTTGGACGGCTTCAAAGGGTTCTCCTACAGCCCTTGTGTCTTTTAGTTCTTCCAATAACCAGGTATGTGTCGCCTCTTTGCTGGTTTATTTCCAAATGTGCGAATTTCTGCTGAAGGTATGTGTCTCGTTTCTTCCAGGGATTTGGTAGTGTTAATGTTTTTGCTGCTCTTGCTCGCTGTCAAGAGACGGTAACTCCTTCGAGTAATTCTGGCGGTATCGATCCTTCTCACAATGGTAATGCGCCAGATAAAGAAGAAAGTTCGGAAGATGAAGGTGATTCTTCCGATAGCAGCGCTGGATCCCTTTCGGAAAGTGGATCGGTAGGCTTCGTGCCTATTTTTCTTCCTCCTCCATTTGAAAACGTCTAACTCAAATCTTGCAGGAAGAATCTGACTCAGGATATGGATCTGAGGTGGAGACATATAAAGACTTGCCATTGATGACAACAACCGTCAGTGATGACCTGGAGATGGAAGTTGAAAATCCGCCTGTAGTGATTGTGACCGCTGATGATGGCTTGGGGATGGAAGTTAATCAATCACAAAGCATGAATGTAGTTCGATCGGGAAATGATTCTATGATTGCTGGCGCAGATGAGGAAGGGAACCCTTCGCATATTGCGGATCTTGTTGCAGGCGCCATTTTCGATCCTCCATACTTGGTTCCTTACCCGGGTCACGTGTTGGTGGGAGGTTTCAGCGTGCTGGCCAAATATGAGGCGATGTATACCAAAATATGGAAGAAGTATTACACATGGATACGACCATTAATATGACTAGTCGTATCGCGTTGGTTAAACGTGTGGAAGAAGCTTTATCTTCTATTGAGGACATGTGTGGGGTGAATGGCCACACCGTTTCTGAAGACGTCATTGCTAACTGGGAGCATCACTGCGATGTGTGTATGGAGAAGGAATTCAATGCTTCGTGGTTCGTCGAAAATCTTGCTGAGATTCGGAAATTGAAGGATATAGTAGTCGAAATCCCTTCTGCAGAGGAGATCACACGGCAAGAAGCGGAGTCTGGGGAGCTATCCAAGGTGTTATCTATGAAGAGAGCGGCTATTGAAGATGCGAAGGACCGTCTTGCTAAGAAGAGTAAACCGCTGCTGGACAACTTCCCTTGAATGTTTCTCCTTTGGATTCCTTTTTGTTTATTTCGAGGAACACTTTAGGTGCTTGATTTCGGAGTCTGACTGATTTTGGTAGTTGGTTGATGTTTTTTTTTTTTTTTAGATGTTGGATTATTTTCTGGGATGAATGGTTTTAATATATAACTTTGATTATGCCTTGCAAAGGGAATATTGTTTTTATGAAAGTGTGTGTTTATAGGTTTTTCCGTGAGCAATACCCTTTTCCATGTAAAAGGCGGCTTTGCTGGTAGGATTGCTAGAAAGTATTCAATCGCTGATAGCATTGACTTTGCATGTAGGATTGCAAGCAAGACCCCAAATCGCTAGTAGCAGCGACTTTGCAGGTAGGATTTCTAGCAAGTCCCCAAATCGCTGGTAGCATCTTCAGCGAGTCCCCAGTTTTCCAGTATAGTTCACGACTGTTAACTGGGTTGATTTATAGATCCCCTAAATCGTGTGCCTGCTTCTGCCATCTTGATGCTTGTATCGAGGCGCGAGATCGATTTTTGAAAGAAGATATTGTAACCGAGAGATTCAAACTCCCGTTGTGGTCGCCAATTGTTTATGGGAGAAAATCGCCTCTTCCGAACTTGGTAAATTCGATGGTGGAGAGACTGGTTTAAACCCTTAAGAAAATGTGCTGCACGTGAGCACTTTTGATTCGAGATATCAATCTGTATAACTCTGGCCTAAACCAAGAAGATGGTCATTCCAGATTTAGTTCGGTCACAAAGTGGATGAGAAGGGTTGATTTGGGGAGGATAGCGAAGAAGGGTGATGAGACCAGAGAGTTCTGGATAGGTAGTATCTCGACTTGTATCAGAAGTGTAGAAGCTTGCGGAAGCTTTTGAGAGAGCTTGCAAAGTTGCTATCTTATAGTGTTGTATTTTGCCTAACCAAGACTTGTGTGTTTTGGCAGAATAGGTGAAACCTATTTATACAAGTGAGATTGAACGTACCCTGGCCTCATTAAGGAATTGAGTAAATGTGTCAATTAAAACAGAGGAGGTGGAATCCGTTGGATTTATGGTGAAAGATGTTTTCACCATAAATTTCCTTATTTAATTGACCGTATTCATTCCTTGCATGCCTTGATTTATTGCGAGCGTAGTGTACGCTGCACGCTGTGACCGCCAAACCAAAACCCCAAGAAAGCATCCCCCAATTTGTGTTGATGTCTCGAGAGTGGACGCAAGTGGCAATGCCAAAGTTGCAAGTGAAGCGTTGCGGCATGTGCGGGATATATCGACCGCAAGTTGTACTTTGAGCGCGGATGGAAATGCCAAAGTCGCTTGGTGGAGCATTTGGCATGTGCAAAAAGCCTTGGCCGCGATTTTTACTTTGAGTGTGGATGGAAATACCAAAGTCGCTTGGTGGAGCATTTTGCATGTGTCAATGGCATGTGTGGAATGCCTTGGCCGCAAGTTGCACTTTGAGTGTGAATTTCAATGCCAAAGTCACTAGTGGAGCATGTGTGGCATGTACCAATGGCATGTGCGGAATTCCTTGGAAATTGGCTAGGAGGTTGGGGATAAAAGTGGCTAGTGGTTGCGTGTTGGCATGTGCCAATGGCACGCACGGCCACTTTGGCCAAGTCGCGGGCGCTACAATTGGATAGCGGCTTGGGATAGAAAGTGGCTAGTGGTAACGTGTTGGCATGTGCCAATGGCACGTACGGCCACTTTTGTCAAGTCGCGGGCGCTACAATTGGGTAGCGGCTTGGGATGGAAAATGGCTAGTAGTAACGTGTTGGCATGTGCCAATGACACATACGGCAACCTTGTCCAAGTCGCGGGAGCTACAATTGGATAGCGGCTTGGGATGGAAAGTGGCTAGTGGTAACGTGTTGGCATGTGCCAATGGCACGCACGGCCACTTTGGCCAAGTAGCGGGCGCTACAATTGGGTAGCGGCTTGGAATAGAAAGTGGCTAGTGGTAACGTGTTGGCATGTGCCAATGGCACGCATGGCCACTTTGGTCAAGTCGCGGGCGCTACAATTGGGTAGCGGCTTGGGATGGAAAGTGGCTAGTGGTAACGTGTTGGCATGTGCCAATGGCACGTCACGCCACCTTGGCCAAGTCGCTAGCGCTTCTGATTGGATAGCGGCTTGGGATGGAAAGTGGCTAGTGGTAACGTGTTGGCATGTACCAATGGCACGTACGGACACCTTGGCCAAGTCGCGGGCGCTACAATTGGATAGCGCCTTGGGATAGAAAGTGGCTAGTGGTAACGTGTTGGCATGTGCCAATGGCACGTACGTCCACCTTGGCCAAGTCGCGGGCGCTACAATTGGATAGCGGCTTGGGATATAAAGTGGCTAGTGGTAACGTGTTGGCATGTGCCAATGGCACGTACGGCCACCTTGGCCAAGTCGCGGGCGCTATAATTGGATAGCGGCTTGGGATGGAAATTGTCTAGTGGTAACGTGTTGGCATGTACGGCCACCTTGTCCAAGTCGCGGGCGCTACAATTGGATAGAGGCTTGGGATAGAAAGTGGCTAGTGGTAACGTGTTGGCATGTGCCAATGGAACGTACGGCCACCTTGGACAAGTCGCGGGCGCTACAATTGGGTAGCTGCTCGGAATAGAAAGTGGCTAGTGGTAACGTGTTGGCATGTGCCAATGGCACGCACGGCCACTTTGGCCAAGTTGCGGGCGCTAATTTTTGGCATGTGCCAATAGCATAGCGGCTTGAAAATAGAAATTGGCTAGTGATGCATGTTGGCATGTGCCAATGGCACGCACGGCCAAGTTGACCTAGTTGCACGGTTTGCAAGCCTAGGGCGCTATTTTTGGCATGTGCCAAACGGTATAACGACTTAGAAATTGGCTAGTGGTTCGTGTTGGCATGTGCCAATGGCACGCAGGCCAAGTTGACCTAGTTGCACGGTTTGAAAGCCTAGGGCACTATTTTTGGCATGTGCCAAACGGTATAGCGGCTTAGTTTGGCATGGTTGCCTGTGGATGCAGTATGTGGTTTGGTTTTGGCGTCGTTGCCACGGTGCGCAGTATGCGAATAGGTTTTGGCGTTATTGCCATGTGGTCGCGGTGATGATCTTGGCTTGGTTTTAGCGTCGGTGCCATGGTCAGCGATATCGCGTCTTGGTTTTGCGTCATTGCCATGGTGCGCAGATATCGTCTTGGTTTTAGCGTCGTTACCATGGTCTGCTTGATATCGGCTTGGTTTTGGAATTTGGGTTTGTGTCGAAAACCTAATGCAGTATTTTGAAAAAATACCCCCATTAATTATTGACACCTGAATTAAATTCTCGTAGTTAATGTGTTGCTGGTAACACTAGGTCGTGGGGTTTTACGATTTTACCCCTTATCTAAAATCCACCATCGACAGGTGTTAAGGAGGAAAGGCCATTAAACGATGTCAAATGTTTTTGACATATCCAACTTGATGGCCATATATCCTTTATTAGCTTTGGTATTTTTTATAGAGTCAACAAATTCACGAGAAATCACTATATTATCAGTAATGCATCTTAAAATAGTTACACTAGCTTACCAAAGATACGGCCGACTAGGTACGAGGATCGGTTCCCCACATATATTTGGTATCTAACTTGTATGCACTGCACATGTTCATAGGATCGGTTCCTCCTTCCCAAAAACATGTTGCACATGTTCATAGGATCGGTTCCCCTTTCTTCCATAAACCTTGATGCACCTCATACAAGGATCGGTTCCCCTTGTAATGCACTGCACCTCTTACTAGGATCGGTTCCCCTTCTCTCAGTAATAATTCAAACACTGACAACCCGATCATACCCCAGGTGATTACTTAAGATCGGTTTCACTAATAAAAGTCATACCAATACATAAGTCAGACCTCATGTGAATAGTTTTACCAAGAACACAAACAAGTCATGAGCGGTTATACTAATCACACATATTGGTCGTTCATAAGATATGCAATGAAGAACAGCCCCAATAACGCCTAGCGATTTCCTTTTCGGTTCATAACACATATCGTGAACTTACTTCCTTAGAACACATGCAAACATTGTTCCCTAGGATGAAATCCTCACCTCATACCCATACATAATCACAATAGCATTCATACGATTATGTCGATGTCTTATATACAAAGTTTAATGGTTAAGCAAGAAACTTCATATTGTATTCCTTAATACTATGTCTATCTAGAGTGTTCATGCTTTGCAGTTTTATGTTTTCAATATAAACGACTTGAAAGATACGTTAGGGAATGAAACAGTTCAAGTCAAATATCACTAACCTCAAGTGGAAGGATGATGTTGTCGTTGTAGATCCGTACTTCTTCAAGTCTTCGCAATACTTGTAATGTCTCACCCTAATACTTTCAAGCTAACCTATACAAAGTTGACTCTAGTACATTTAAATCAAGCGACTTCTTAAATGAGTTTGGTTCACTAAAATATTACAACCAAACTTGACATACCAACGCTTGGTAGGTTCAACCGAGCAATGCGCTAACACAAAGTTCTATAAAATCAGCATATCTATCAGATGGAGGAGGACTAGAGGTCTGCTCATATTTAAGAAATGAGAGTTAAGATAATCAGCAATGTCATGTGTATTAGATAACCAAATACCTATCTCATTTTTTTAGGGAGTCAATTTGGGTCTTCCTTCTAAAATTTGTTTTGTGGTGAAAATAATAAGTATTTCTATCACCTAGTAATAAATCATCTTCCTTACCTCTATGTCTCCATTAGTAAGCTTCAACATTGTTCCAATGATTTAGAATACCATGTAATCTAATCAACTTAGGATCAACATGATTAGCATTGAGAGCAGTAAATAATTCAATATGATCTTTAGCCTTACTGATTTTGGTATTTATGTTACCAAAATGAATGTAATTCCAACCTCTAAGAATTTGTTTGGTATTAAACAAAGTTCTAGACAACCTGAAAGTTGTTGATCCATTCGTACTAGCATCCGAATTATTATATATAAGGTCTGAAAATGCGGGGGTCTAATAACCTCACCCAATATTTCGATTAGCAATCTGTATGGACAACTCCGAGTTATTTTCTAGAGAATCAACAAGACTCAATCAATAGAAAATATCTCAAGGAGTTATTATCTCAATCTCTCGATTTGATTTACTCAAGCAAATAAGATTCGCGAGTCTAATCAAAGATAGATAACTTGGATGTTACCAAAGACCAATATCCAAGTGTCAATCGATTTAAATCAACAACCAATAAGGTCGGATATTCTAATCGATTGAACAACGCACAACCTGTATTATTTCAATTATATAAAAATATAATGCGGAAATGAAATAACACGGACACCAGAATTTTGTTAATGAGGAAACCGCAAATGCAGAAAAACCCCGGGACCTAGTCCAGATTAAACATACACTATATTAAGCCGCTACAGATACTAGCCTACTCCAAATTAACTTTGGTCTGGTCTGTATTTGAACCCCAACCAATCTCACACTGATCCAATGTACATTTATGCTCCTACGCCTCTGATCCCAGCAGGATACTGCGCACTTAATTCCCTTAGATGATCTCACCCACAACCAAGAGTTGCTACGACCCAAAGTCGAATACTTTAGCAAACAAATATGCCTCACACATAAAAGTCTACAGGTAATAGATAAATTCGTCTCCCACGAATAAACCTATGAGTTTTGTTCTGTCTTTTGATAAATCAAGGTGAATAGAAACCAATCGATAAAACCAGACTTATATTCTCGAAGAACAGCTCAGTTTCATCAATCACCTCACAATAAACTTAATCGACACAGCGAAGAAGATTATTGAGGAATCACAAATAATGAGATGAAGATGTTTGTGACTACTTTTATCTTGCCTATCGGATATAGAAATCTCAATCCAATTATTACAATTGTACTCGTACGATAGGAATAGAATGATCAAATCACATAACTACAAGAAAAGTAGTATCGGTCTGGCTTCACAATCTCAATGAATCTTTAAGTCGTTAACTTGGTTTTAGAAAAGAAAACCAAAGGTTAAAGGAGAATCGACTCTAGCTTTAGCAAACTAGTATCACAAATAATGTGTGGGGATTAGGTTTCCCAGTTTCTAGAGTTCTCCCTTATATATTCTTTCAAGTCAGGGTTTGCAATCAATGTTAGCTTAGTAACAAAGCATTCAATATTCACTATTAGATGTAAACCTAATTAGATACAAGTTAATATCTCTCAACCGTTAGATCGAAAACTTATCTTGTTATACACACATGTACTTGACGTTTTGAGTTCGTGTAACCGTACCCAAACGTGTACAATGGTTGGTTCAATATTAGTTAACCAAATGGTTAGCCAAATGATAACTTTGATATCAACCATATTCTTCTTCACCATAACTAGTCCAAATGACTCAAATGAACTGGTTAGAGAGTTGTTCAATTGCTATGAGATCTCAAGTACTACAAAAGACACAATTGAATCAAAAACGATGTGATTCACTCGAATCATTTCATGAACTATAAAGCCACGGTTTGCAAATGCATTCCTTAGTAATTTAAGATAAGTTCACGAACAACGTTTTCATACATAACCTCTTGAGTTCGCGGACTGAGTTCGTGGACTCAAGCTAACCGATTGAAGTTGATGCAAAATTTCTCGGGATGAGAAATTCCGTCAGTTCGTGGACTGGGTTCGTGGACTGCACCTGAGCTTTAACTTCAGCAGATATTCTCGGGTTCGAGAACTTACGCCAGTTCGCGGACTGAGTTGCTGCTCACGTTCCGGTTCCACTTGATCAACAAAGTTCGCAAACTTCGGTTCAAGTGTTAGGGTATTATACATATATGTGTTTCCACAACAATGTTTATATCCCACAATGGTTATATAGTCTAAACTATCATTTCAATCATTGAAACATTCTCAGAGGACGTCATATAGTTGTTATTCACGAACTAGTTTTCGTCAGAGCAATTTCCAAAGTGATTGAAACATAACATGACTTTCGTCACTAGGCAAAGATGAACTTGGCTAAAGCGAAAGCTTTACCAACACCCATTTCGAGAAATAAATAAGCGACATATACTCAGCTCGAAATGTCACATGTGCATATTCTTAGTTTATATAGTAAACCGACTTTTGTCTCAAGATAGGAGATAGAGTAGATAGACTTTTGAGTGATAGATAAGTTCAAGTCTCCACATACATTTTAGTCGAGGAACATCCACTAGTTCCTTGAGTATTCCTTCGTCTTGTATGATGATTGCGATGGAGTTCTTGAGCTTAACTACACTTTTTATCCTAGTCCGAGACCTTAGCTATAGTAGACTAGATATCAAGACTTTATAGTTTTGATCACTAACATTGACAAACATACTTGAGATAGCAACTCATGCGAGTTTGACCGAGCAGTGCTCTAACAATGTCTTTATAAGGAGGATGTTTAAACCACAGTATATTCACCATAAAAGGCTTATGAATTTTTAGAATCCATTCTAGAAGTAGTAAGCAAAATAGGACGACAATCGCTAGCCAAAGGCATTAAATGATATGTTACAGAATCATAGGAAAATTATTAATCCATCTTATATCTGCTACAGCTCTATCCAATCTCTCAAGGATTAATTTTTGACCTTGTTAATTATTATACCAATTAAATAGGTTGCCTACATATGAAAATCATTACAATCTCATTTTTTATAACAAGTTGGGTTTGAGATACATGATTACCACCTTACTTTTCCTCTTATTTAAGAATGAAGTTTAAATCACCAATTACAACCCAGGGCATATCCAGTTGGATAGCCATATTTTTCATTAAATCTCATTGCATTTTCCTGTGATTATCATCAAGAGCACCATACAAAAAAATTCAAGAAGGAGTAATCAGTTCTCGAAACCAATTTTATAATGTTAAATTTTGATCAACAATTTTTTAATCGACACCATGTTTCCACATCAAGCATAGGCCTCCAAACTAGCCAATATGATCAAGAAAACTAAAATTTGGGTAACTAAAAGATGCAATATATTGTGTCATCTTTCTGGTGGTATTTATTGTTTCAATGAGGAAAATGATGTCAGGATCATTTGATCTGATAATATCCTTCAGATGATTTCTAATAGATTTGTTACCAAATCCAAAAACATTCCATGAGAGAACTTTCATTTCATGCAAACAATTTTTGTATGTAAGGAAACTTTTTAAAATAGGAATAAAGTAGTGTTTACAAAATTTAAGATAATTCTTGTAAAAGGATGTGTTTTTGTAAGAAACCTGGTACTCCCCATTAGTGTTTGTAAAATGCTTAACCCCGGCCAAAGCTTTCACTATTTTGGAAATTTTTGTTGTTGTTAAAGCCTTGTTAGAGACGAAAGTGACAGGAGAGAACTCACATTCTTCTTCTGCACATTGCCAAACAGAGTTTCCATCTTACCATGGTTTATAATAGTTTGATTTATTATCTTCTACCTCTTCCAATGTCTTCCCTATATTAGTCGTACAAAGATTCTTCTTTCCCTCAATCAGCATAATGACCCACTTGATCCAATAACATTTGTTTTTATTCCAATCAAAAAATTTGTAATTAATTAATGAACCATAAAATTTGAGCATATGTACATTACCACCAAAACACCAAGGACTTTCTTCAGGGTATTCATTATTCTTGAATTTCACCTTCTCTTTCCATAGTGGGAGGTTCTGCCTTTTAGTATTATGATCCACAAACACCTCAGTATGTTTTCCATATAAATTTGACTTCAACTTTTTTGCAATAGCGATGCCCATTTCTAGAGTTTGATCGGAGTAATCGGGTCAATATGATACACAAATAAAACTGATGGGTTTTGGGTGATAATGATTCATATCTACCTTGACATAATTATTCAAGACTGGTTGATTTTTTGAAACCACCATTTTCATATGGTTGAAATGATATTTTTGTCTGTAATATCAGTGATGATGAGAAGGAATAAGATTGGAAGGTAGGGAAGAAAAAAAAAGATGATTTGACTTTATAATAGTTGTGATATGGCCAGTACATGAGAGTGGTATGATGCTGCTTAAACCAGTGCAAATCGGAGTTGAGATAGCCCAATTCCTTGACCTTCTTCCTAACATGGTTTTCAATCATGGCTTCGATAGCTTCAAAAAGCGTGATAACAACAACAGACGCAGTAACAACAACAACAACAACAAACGTGATAATAACATTTAGAGGTGCAAAAAAACACCATTAAGGTATAAATCAGTCTGCAAAACATAATGGGGGAGAAAAGAAGATTAGTTAAACATTTGAAAACAAAACCCTAGTTTAAGTTGTTAACTCAATCTAATGATTTAAAATAACACTCAATCATAAACAAAACCAAATAAATCTACGGATTAACTACCATTGGAATCCAAAGAATAAGTAGAAAGACAAAAAAAAACATATTAAAATTGAGAGATTAGTGTAGGGTTTTGGCTAGGAAAGTCTAGGGAAAATCTTTGGACGACAAAGTATCAATAAAATCATCGACTCTTAACACCACCCACATGTATTCTCTATTTTTTTATTACTATATTTTATAAAGTGTTAATAAAGTGTTTTTAACACTTTTTATTACATAAAAAAGTATTAAAAACATTGTCCAAGTCATTATCTATACTGACAAAGAGTTATAAATCTCGCCCAATCTTGAATTCTTCGTTTTATTTATTATAATATTAATATAATATCATGTGAAGTACAATTGAGCGATGATTACTCTATCTAGACCTAGAGATCATGTCGCTTATTACATTTTTGTATAGTAGCGTGCACCATTTGCCACTCTATCTGGCATGCCAAAACTAATTTTTTGTCGTTCACCATAGGAGTTGGCCTTAGAGTGTAATTTATTATAATTTACAATAGATTAGTATATGGATAAGCAACATGAGAAATGTTGACCTGAAAATGTTGCGCATATGGAAACTCCAATCTCCCACGGTCATGATGGAAACATTTTTCTAAACACTGAAGAAGTTTACCCTTCAAGTGCCATTCATAACATGAGAACACAAGGCTCAGTAAAAGTTTCTTCACCAATGATAAGAGTCATTGCAGTTAGAAATATGGGAAGACAAATATCAGGGCTTGATGATTTATATTGTTTGGAAACAATATTTAAGTATGCATCAAGACAGAAAGATTGGCTGAAAGTTATTTTACTAAAACTTCTAAAGCTGAAAGTGTGGATGAAAGGCTCACTGGTACAATCCCAAACCGATTTATAAATTTTTAATCACATTTCATCAGAAGAAACACATGAGCTAGACAAGCTACGATAACGATGACAAATATTATCATACTCTTCAACTCAACCTTTGCCTCAACAGTTTTGCAGAAAAGCCCAAGAGCCTGTAAAATCATCATTACCATATTTCAACATAAAATCAACATTTTCTTGGGAAAAATAAAAAGTAACATAAGGGTCTTATGTTCTAGTCAAGACTCAAAATGATAATTTTGTTATTCTCATGGGTGCAGCAAAAAATATTCGCAGGTACATTGTAGGTGGGTCCTATGCAGCAAAGTAAATTCACATGTACATTGTAGGTTTTTGTTTATAAGAGCTACTTCAATTTGTAACCAACACAACCCTTGCAACGCACAACTTCCTAGTTTACTTAAAACCATTACCTTTTCCGCTAAACATAGGTACAAAACACTATAAACTTCAACTAGTAACCAATGCCACAACATTTTCCACTACCTTTACGAAATCAAATTCCTACCTTAATAAATGAAATATTATTAATAAACATAGAATATAATTATCATATACCTTCTTTTTCACATCTTTATGTGAATTCCCAAGTAATAATACAGTAATGACTCTTAGAAGCGATAACGGTGCGAGAGTAATGATACTTATAGACTGGAAAACATCACGAAAACTTGGTGGTGTTGGTGTTATCGATTCAACCTACACGTGAAAATGTAAATATATGTGAATAGAACAAAGTATATGTAAATTATGAGTGCAATACAAAATCCAACGCCACCTGTTTTCTTTGTAATCAAGCCCCAAGACAAGCATACCATAATGTTGTATCTTTCAAATATGTTAATTAGTTAAAAAAACACTGTGGAATTCCACTCAAGCATATCCATGACAGATCTACTTTGGTTCATACAACGACAAGATCTGATGCTTAAAAGTGGAGAAAAAGTATAATACTAGAGATTAATGTTATGTTCAATACAAACGATTTGATAGAAATGGAAACAACTCAAGTATTGAATTACTAACCTCGAATAGAAGGACGATGTGTTCTTTGATTCCGACAAGTCTTGAGGTTCTCTAGAGTAACACGGGACTTGTCTCAAAATTTCAAAATTTCTAGTCTAACCTAACGAAGTTGACTCTAGTAATCTAGTCAAAGCGACCTTGAGTTTTAGAACTAAAATATGACAATAAAACTTGACATAGCAAAGCTCAGTGGGTTTAACCAGCACTACTTCAACATTTGGTTTGATTTTTTTACAAAGTGTGAAAGTATAATTTATGTTGTTCAAATCTTGAAATTTGATTGAAGACTTTAATTATTCAAATGCAACTTCTTTGCTTCCATGCTTAAGTATTTTATGAAGACTGGAATGACTAAACGGCTTTGGATAATAGTTTTGATAATAAAAAAAAGTAAAGAAGGACCATGTTGATGAAATAACAACGTCCACAAGTGTTTGCTCGATTAAATGATAGCTCATCCAAGTTACGGCTAAGCTCTTTAAATCGCTCCACCAATGGATAAATTTTTTATGGGAAAAATACCGATGGGGGGCATGGGAGACGAATAGAGATTCTGACACTTTTCTCTTTTTTATTACCGTTTTTAGCTAATTCATATATATTGACTTTATATACCCAAATTGCCTTCCATAAATTTAATCAAATATTTTTAATTATCTACAAATATTATAACTAACCACTCCCTTAATTGATGTCCAACCTAATAATAATGTTAAAGATAATATATTAATGTCAATTGTAAATGGAACAAAAATTACACGAAATATTCTTTCCTTTTTTTTTTGTGAAATATATATCTCACATAAGATAGTACTAAAAATCCTTAATATTATTAAATCTGAAATATTTAACTTTTGAGACCTAAACTCCCATTTTTCATCTTTGTTCACGGTTCCTCTTGAATTTTTAATTTTTCCA
>JAJJWX010001239.1:0-61843 GCA_023529315.1 Papaver bracteatum | reverse complement strand
TAAAGAAAGCATAAAAATTAGATAAATATCAAGGTTTTTCAGATACCTATCACTTCATACTCCTTGATCAACATAAATAATTTATGTCATATAATGGGACATGATGGTGATTATTTAGTTTGATGAAGAACTGGTTACTAAATGTGAATCTCACTGTGACATCATCTATACTGAGTTTGTTGTGATAAAGGTTTTGGTTATGCAGTTCTTGAAGCCTAGTAAGTATCCACTAAGAAAAAACAAACAACATAAATTAAAATACAAAAACCAAAATGATTATTCTTAGACATGGAAAACCAAGAGACACAAAAATCAAAAGCTTAATATGTTGGATAAAAGACCCAAGTTTATGAGATAAGATTCAAAGTGATGTCAAAAACCGACAGTGCTACATCTCACCCAAAATTATCCCCAATTGTCATCCCCCAACTGGTGTCATCATTCTTTGCCTTACATTCACATCTCATGGAGAAAACTAGGGGTCCATTTATGCATTTGGTACACTAGTTGTGTGAAGGATGTGTCTGAGGGATGGGAACCATTTTCGGTTAAAAACGTGTAATGTATGCTAAAAAAAATTTAAGAGTGGGTAGAAATTGTGGGTGGGTGGGGTGGGAAGCATTTTCGAGTAAAAGGAAACTTGAAAAAATTTGATGTTTCAGGGGACGGTTTATTGTATTGCTTTGGAGGGGAAGAGCACTCATTATTTGTACTTGGTCTGGTTTTAATGATATGATTCTAAGAAAGAGTTCAGTTCTCATTCGAAGTTCAACTTGTCAGATGTTGCAAAATAAGTGTTGGTTTCTGTTTAGCTTTTCATTTTATTTTTTTTATATTGAATTTCTTTTTGGAAAACTACTGAGTCATATTTAGAGTACTAATTTCCTTTCAGGATTTAAAAATAGCATATGACACAAGTCTTACCTTTTTGATAGGATACTTAACCTTCGTAGTGTTATTATCATGTTGGTAATTTATTGAACACTATCGAAACAAAAATTTAGGTCATCTTTTCTGTGATTTAATTTGCTATCATTAAATGGACTCATCATTCAAATACCGCATAAAACCACATTATTCAACATATTCTTCTCAAGAACCAATTGAGAAAACAGATAAATGTATTGGAAAAGGTTAGATCTTAAAAGAGTTATCATTGGTTATTTAAGGCAACCAATGTTGTAGAGTTATTACGAACACACACTTCCCACACACTCAAAATACAAACACAGGTCAAGTCAACTAAGTTTGACTTGACTAAACATTACAAACACATTATCTAATACACCCCCTCAATCTGAGAAGGGCTAAACAGAACAGTTTGACAGAAAAAAAAGACATTGGTATACATCCTGTCAGAAGAGATGAAGAAGTAGTTGTAAAAAAATTACTGAAGCAGTAGACTGTAGCCTTGCAGAAACAAACATAGCCTGACAAAGGAACTAAAGAAATACACTGAAGCAGGAATCAAATACAATACAAATACAAGCACATCTACCGTTATTTTATTTAACATACAATAACCGTGGTACTTAATAACAAATTATATTTGTCATACTTAATGACGTTTTCTGTTAGTCATTTATAAAGAGTCACACCAAATAAATAACGGTTTGAATAACATAAGAAAACCGTGATAAATCATGTTTTATAACGGATTTTATTCGTTATTTATAGTCCCTTCTGGACTAGTGATGTGCCAAACTATACAAAGTCGTTGATGTAGTAAAACACCATTGCCCCTAAATAGCTGCCCGATCTGGACCGTCCTTTATGTGTCCAAACTGTAGAGATCCGTCGATGTAGTAAAACACCGTTCTCCCTTATAATATAGATATAGAAGTGCCATGGACAACACTCCAATCAAACACCTTAAAAATTTCAAAACTATCTATATATTTTTTTCGAAACTATATAAGTTCCCTTAATCTACGGATATTGATATCCAACGGATTTTCAAGATTGCATCCAGGCCTAATCCATAGTCCGTTGGATTTCAAAAATATCATTCGCATCCAACCCATTAGCGAAGGGTCCGGGCCTCCATCCGCAAAAATACGATTGATCCCGGTTAAATCCGCGGATGACGGATAAATGCTCACCCCTATTGGTGTTTCACTTATGGTGTATTTGGCGAAATTTTTTTTGATGGGGAAAAAATTGAAGGGGACGTGGGGGACCAATAGAAGGCCGACATGTATACTTCTTTCTTTGGACGGTTTTTAACAAATTTGTGTTATCATCAGCTAATCCTAATTTACCCTTCCTTAATATACAACAGTAATTACTCTCATTAACTATTCTTGTCTTTTATCCTAAATTAATGGAAATACCGTACCCATGGAATCTGTTAATAATTTATAAAAAAAAGAAGAAGGAGAAAATCTTAATTATCTTAACTAAAATATATATTCAAAGCAAACTCCATGTATATTCAAAAACATAAAACGCCACCATTCGTGATTTCGTTCTCACTTGCAGTACTCCAATGACGATTCTGGTAGTTACATCTGATGCTATTAAACATCGTCCATCCGGCAGCTTTGCCCCTCCAACAGTTGTTAGCATATGTTACACCATAGTAGGTGCAATCATCAGTCCACCATTTAACAAATATTTTATATCTCAATATTTGTCATATGAAGATTTAGAAATGTCAGTATAGCCAGCCACATCACAAGTTTGACGAAGGTCCAAGATTGTCACATATTTTTGTTCTTCTGCGTTATTTTTTTTTTTTGATTGACCTTTTGTTCTTCTGTTAATACTTTTTTTTTTTAATCGGCAAAAGTTGATATATATTAAAAAAAGCCTACAAGAAGTAGGAAGCAAGCCCAAGAGCTACAGCAAGACACCAAGACTATAGAGAAATAATCTCTATACAAAACCCAAGAGAGAAAAGCTAAATAAGAGAAAAACTATTAAATAATGAAATAACTAACCCAGTTAACTAAAACCGAATTAAGACACACACCCTTAAAGATTTCATCACTGCCAGCCCAGTTATAAACTTGGATTTTCACCTGCTTAATAACTTTTGTTACCCTGGCAGAACCATCTTCAAAAACAATAGCATTCCTGGACTTCCACAATGTCCAACAAATGGCTTCTTCTGTTAATACTAGCAAAAACATGTACTGTTGAATCTTTTACAGTTCAAAAGAAACGGATCCAACCATAGCCTGTCTCGCCCAGATCGAAACATACTTTTCCAGCAAAAACCAGAGAACCGTAAATAACATTAAAAGTTAATAAAACGATTTTAAGAGTAATAATTAAGATAAAGGGATCTTTCCAATCTTAGATTCCTATCATTGCGGGAGATTGTGTTGGTAATTTAGGTTAGTTATTGGTCTTATATAGCTGTTTCGATTCAAAGGAAGGGTAATCTGGGAGTGTAAAGTCATGGCATAAATTTGTGAAAAACCGTCCAAAAAAAGAAGTATACATGTCGGTTTCCGATTGGTCCCCACGCCCCCTTCAATTTTTGCCCCCATCAAAAATTTGCCCCCATCAGAAATATACACTCGTTAGTGGAGTGTAAACATATTTGGACTCCAAAAATTTTCTCGTATTTGGCTAGCCATAATGTTTTACTTACCTTATAGTTATAGTTATGTTATTTTGGCCTCTAGTGTTGGTGTATTTTCTTTAGTTATATATTTGCTTTCAGTAAGGCCGAGGGTTGGCCAATGGTGTAAATGGGATGGAGTCCCTATGTTTCTTATGTAAGGCTAGTGTGGTGAATGAAGGTGGTGTTTAAGTAAAAACCTTGTCTCTTTTTGCTTAATGTAAAGCTAGTTCATTGGGGAAGCACTACAAGTATACTCAGCCAAAGTATACAATAAAAAACGCTGAAAGCAAGGCCAAGAAAGAATTGAAGTTCGTGGCATAGACGAGTTTGATGTTGGGAGTGTTACGTAAACATGTGACAGTATTTGGCAGCGATAGCACAGATTAACGCAGCAAGAATGAAGATGTAATTCCATCAAGCATATGAGTTCAGAGTAATTCATAGTTAGGAAACGCATGAGGTTGTTTTGATGAGGAGCAGTCAGAAGTTTTAGGTGTACTGCACATTGTCTTCTGGGCTTAGGAAAGCAACATTGAACATCTACATCTTAAGGGGGACAACATTAATGTAGTGCCTGCGCTGAATGGTTCATTTAAGGCAGTAAAATGCACTACCAATTCAATTATTAATGATAGTTTAACTCTTCTTTTTTCTTTTAATCCGTGAAAATGTAGCTATGTTCCAAGGGAAGCAAACAAAACGGTGCACTCACTATCCAAGGAAGCTTATGATGCTACCAACAGTCTTTTAGATCATTAGTTGATTTTGATTTTCCTTTGTAGTTAAAATCCTTTCTTTAGAAAAAGACATTGTTCAATCATTCAATCAATGATTTCCTTTTTTTCTTTTTTTTAATGGCGGCACGAGACGGACAAGAGAGATTGAGGAAAAAAAAGGTTCGGGTTTAGGGATAATTCAGTAACTTTAGATGTTTTTTTGAATAAAAATATGATAAAATAAAACATAATTAGCTAGCTGTTGAAAATTTGCTGGGTACTAAACGTTAAATAGCCCATACAAATTAGTGAATAAAAATGAAATTAGATATAAAATTGATCTCGAAAGTTCTCCGATTCTTATTTTTCCGGTCATTTTTTTTTTGTCTTTAACATTTTATCAAGGCAAATGAAATGACAATCATTTCCGAGTACGCTCATACAAAAGATCCAAACCAATCATTCTCCTACTTCCAGGCATATGAAACACAAAATCAATATTAAATTTATAACCACCATTCATTAAGAGGTGACCATAGTGCTCATGAAGACAATAGCAAGGGTGGTTGGTAGTGATAATAAAGAAGGTGGAAAAAGGCAGGATGATTGTAAGCAGTGAGCCGCTTTAACTGGCAGTAAGGGTACTCATACCGAACCCTACGCGGCTACGCCTTATAAACACTACTAAACGGCCCATAAGAGGAAGGATGGAATTGAGCCCACGCGCGAGGGTTTCTGGGTGGGACCAATTGAGTCAACTCAAAAATTAGAAATAAAGTCAACTCAGAATTACTTTTTACAGCAAGATGAAAACAAAAACACAAGGTTTGATGGATGGCGATGTCTATTCAAAGAAGAAGTTGGTGCAAAAATGCTCAGGAGCTAGTGGAGGATACGGGCAGTTCCATACTTTTAGCATCAGAAGAGGCATGTGCAAATGCTTTGAAACAAGCAGCTGTAGTTGTGGATTGTGGTGAATCATGCTGGAATTGTTATCTTGCCATAACACATGAGCACCTTTAAAATGGCCAACAAAGCCTGGCGTTCTTAATTTTGAGCTGTTTGATTCTGAAAATTCATGATTTGAACCGCCACCTGAGGGCCTTAGCTGAAGTGTATCGCCATTTGCGACCATGTATATCTTCTTCTCTGGCTCATATTTATGGGCACGAAGAAGATTTGATTACAATGAATAACGTTCAAAATCCGATCAAAATAACTATCCAGGTAATGTAATGAAGGATGTTCTAACCAGGTAAAAAATAAAAAACATAGTACACCAAAAACAACATTACAGTCCAAATTTGTTTCAACTCTCCTAATTTTCTTAATTTAACACCATTCTTTTATACAGTCAAGTAACATTCGCAGACACCCGGAAACACAAATTACAATGAGATTTGTCAAGTTACTCATGTAAAGTCAGTTGCAGGAACCTGCAGAATCCTTCTACATAAATCTTAGTTGGTGTGACTTGTTGCTAACTGGTTCCAGCTTTCCCTCCAAGTTGTTTATAGAAATTGCAAATTTTTCATCTTACCACAGCAAATGGAAATGCAGGTCTTACAACTCTTTTCATACCATGATCACCATATTAGTTTCTTTTTGGATCAGCGTTTAACAAGATCGTTCACCTGTTGAAAAAAGAACAAACATATAGCCCACAGGTGGGTGTATTCAAAGTATATAGCCCGCCTTGGTAAATAACTCAAAGTATATAGCCCGCCTTGGTAAAGTATTTCCCTCCACACTAGTAAATGGAGGGCTCTTGGTCCAGCTTTCCCTCCAAGTTGTTTATAGAAATTGCAAAATTTTCATCTTACGTACACAAGAGAGCCTACAAGAGAGCTGGTTATGCTTCCAGAAAGAAAAAAAAATAAAAAAAATAACTAGCTGGTTGGCATGTGCAACGGCATATGCTTTCAAATGGAATTTGTACATTATTCAACAGATAATGATTCGATTCCGATAATGCAATTCCATATTCTTCTAACTCAAGGACGGTGTGCTAAAGCTAAATAAAATGAAAAATCAGACATAATTTTTGAGAGGAAAATTCACAATGGAAGTCACAGAGAAAAATTAGACATGTGCTTCTCATTTGGTTACAGCGTTCAATTGTCTTTACTGTACCCGGTAATATAAGCAACAGTACTAGTAGCTTTACAGTACATGGAGGAAACGTAGGGTACCAGAATAATAGTGAAGTGATATCCAAACTAGCTCTGACCTCCATTTTCATCACATCACATTCTTGCAACTCTATCCATACTAATACTATGATCACCATATTAGTTGCTTTTGGATCAGCGTTTAATAAGATCATTCTTTTATCTTGTCATTCACCTGTTGAAAACAAAACAGACATATCAATAAACATTCAAATTACAGGAGTCTATTGAGAGGAGAAATCGTACTTTTGAGATGAATTAAGATGGAAACACAAACAAAAATTAACGAAAATGTGACATACTTTTGAGAGGAGAAATCATAATAATTTTGCAAAGAATTTCTTGAGAAACCTAAAGAAATTTTTACATACAATTTCAGGACTCGTGGCAGTGCATCCAAAGTAGTAAGATTAGGTTTGGTGCAACCGACTTTAGTGGACAGTGGCGACTATTTTTCACATGGCCTAGTTGGAAACATAAATTTGTGTTTATATCTCTAGTGTTACAGACAAATATGCTATCTCAGTGCTGGTTGCTCTTCTTATATCTTCTACCCATCCACCATCCTGGGTAACTTTAGACAGATGCATTACAAGTTATTACTAGTTGTTGATTTTGGATGGGTTGGCTACAAGCTACGCACAGAATGTGAAGCAATTAGAGATATGCACTATAAGTGTAACCGTGTAAGTCTACGTATTAAGTACCACGTCATTGTAATTGATCATGCGAGTAATCATTATCTAGAAATGCATGTTATATATAACTTAGCAATACATGGAGAGCAAATTACTCTAACAGAAGTCTTACAAAGTTGGGAAACAGGAAAAAATGTAAAGAGCTGGTTGGACTCTAGCTGCTCTTAAAAATGTCAGTTAGTGTGACTTGTTGCTAACTGGTTCCTCACCATCAGGCATCTTTAAACTCTTGCTAAATTCACTAGCAAAGAATTCACTGTAGATAGTACTCTAAAAATAAATTGTATGATTTCATTTTTCACCTATCTCACTCTTCAAATTAAAAAGCAGACTGAATCAAGAAAATTTTACAATTTCATTCATTCCACAGTGTAAAATCCGAATTGCCACTATAACAGTATAACTAGTATTAAAAGGAAGACCAAAACACCTGTAACTGTAAGATTATAAGTAACTTGTGTAGTTGGAAGTTGTTAGGAAGCACTGGCGAAAGACTCCGATCCTGTGGTAGGTATTTTGTTTCACTGATTATACTTTCAACGTAAACCAGTTCTCCGTACATTGCAAGAGTAGCTATTTTATTTGACTCAGAATTCTAGCTTCTAGCTCAAGGGACAACTAAATAGCTACGCAGGGCAGATCATTACTAACAGAACTTAATATAGCATTCACCTTAATTGAAGCTTAAATACACAACTAGACCTTAAACCAGACCTCAATCAGGATTATTACCAACCCAGCTAAGTGAATTACCGTAATGCCTTGAAGCGCCAGAATTGAGCTAAACGGGAATTAATGACCCAGATTGCTTGTGTTCTCTCTGTTGGGTTGAGATCTTAAAGCTTCTTCCTTCTTGGGGGTCTTTTACAAATTGATTGGATTTACTTGTGCGCTACTTGGCTCCTCTTGATCACCTGCCATATATCCTGGAACATATGAGAACATTAATGATGTTATAACACAAAAAATATGAAATCCTAAATGTACAACCAAAAAAGTGATTAGACCTTTTACCCAATCCACCTAATTTATCGCTGAGACATTTTTATGATTCTAATTCATAATAATACAATGGATATCAAACACCCAATTGGTGCCTTGGAAACTTACAATTTGGCGATCCTTACAATTTTCCACTTCATTTTCACACTTTTTCTTTGAAACTTGTAGAAAGCTACTGCTTCACTGCTGCTGGAAAACCCTACAAAAATTTAGAGGTTGAAAATCTGAGTATCATAAAAAATAAATAAGCTACTAATTATTGTCAATAAACCAAAGATGATTTGCTTACCTAGCAGCTAATTTGTTTGTCATACATAGCACCATCTGAGATCGGAGAGAGGTAGCCTGCAATTTCATTTAGAATATGTGAAATCAATTATGTAACCAAAACTGGTTGTGGAATAACTTGCAAGGAGTGTTCTCGCGGGATAAAGCTGAAATTTCGAAGAACGCTTCTGGCATAACGAATCTGAATACCAGAACAGGAAGTGATGTTGGAAAATGGTCGAATTCATAAATGTAGAGGAAATATATACGTGAGAGTAGATATTATTATGCTGGTACATATCTTCTTGTTGGCCATTGATCTGTGATTGTGGTGGTGGTGATGTTGAGGTGGCGGTGAAAATGAAAACCAAGGAAGAGATGGAGAGAATGAGAGTAATAAAAGAAAGCCCTAATACATATGTTGTTTATATACTAGGGTAAATAATTAGTTCTTATTAGGTTACTGCCACTGACATTTACAAATGGGCTTGGTGGTCACACCTGATGTAAGTTAGCTAGTAGTCCACCTGCTTGTCCTGCTACACTCTCTGGCCACAGCTGCCATGGTGTGAGCTTGAGACTATCTGAACTGCTTAAAAACATTGAGGCGACCACTGAAACCCCTCAGGTTGGTTGGCATTTCTGATACAATTGGAAAATCAACTATGACAATGCTCAGCGTTATCAGTATTGGAGCACAACCACCGCTGCACCAGGAGGATTCAATTTTGGTACGAAATTATGACAAGACTTGTTAATTGCTCATATCCCAGGAGTGTATACATTGGCCGGCCGTTGCCTTCGAAATATTGCCAAGTTGCTTGAAGACGGATTACTAACTGTGCTTTGTATGAGAGATTGACAAAGAAATTGGTGCTAGATAGAGACTGGAGCCTGCGAAACAAGAATTTGCTGAAATGCTTTGCAACATAAATAAATGTTTGTTTATACACTTGTGAGGAAATGTTGTTCACAGTGAAAAATAGTCAACAAAAGCATGCCATGTAAGAATAGACCTGACAGAGTAATGTTCAATAGATGCAGTGTGAACCATACACAAAAAGATGGTTGTCTTACAGAATTACAATATCGACTGATGACAGCTTAATGCTTGGGTGGCAAGCACGACGGTTTAGTAAAAACACATTTCCTAATCATTGAACTTGTTCATGGCAGTTTGCTTGTTTTTGGCAAATTGCTTCTTTGGCGGAATTGAAAACATGAGTAGACTTGACCTCTTGCCTTCTTGGAGGTCCTTTACAAATTGGATTGGATCTTTCACTTGTGCCCTTTTTCGCTACTTGGCTCCTCCTGATCACCTATCATATATCCAAGAACATATTAAAAAATTAATGTTGTTAGAACATAAAAGACATCAAATCCTAAAAGTACAACCAGAAAAGTGATTAGGCCTTTGAGGAAACATAAATCTATGTTCATTTCGGATGGGTTCGCTACGGGCTACAAACAGAATCCCGCCATGTAATGGCAATTAAGTGAAGCAATAAGAGATGCACTATAGGTGTGAGTCCACCTAAAGTTATTAAGTGCCTTGTCATTGTACAACCTAGCAATACATGGCGAGCACATTACTCTAACAGAAATTTTGTACAGTTTATGAAACAGGAAAAAATGAAAAGTGTTGGTATAAATCATGAGAAGTTTCTGTTTCATTGCTATCTTATGATTCAATTATATCTAGCAAGACGTAATAAAAGATTCCTCTGTTCTATGTTTCAGATGACCAAAAATTTCTTAGAGTACATGGAGAAAATACTACAGACTCAGACAAGTTAAGTAGAACAATATGTCAATACTCATTGGAGAAAAAAAATCCCCACTAACAATTTGTTACTGAGGATCAAATCAGAAACAGCTGAAATTAGACATAAACCAATGAAAATGGAACTTTCTAATGAGAGGAGGCGTCATTATAGCTATCAAATAACCCTATCATTCATTACCTAGACTTCCAGTTTTATGTTAATACCTGCAAATGTTTTAGCCAGCTTGAAACGAAATTGCAGGATGACGGATGAGGCAAAATCACATAATAACGTATACTTCAAGTCTTCAAGCTGTTTTTATAGGCGTAGACATAAGAAATTCTGTAGCAGATTTCATCCAGTATGTCATCTGAATTACAAGCACCGTCTTTAAGCCTCTCCAACTAAAATTTGATCTAATTATGTCACTTGCTTTCTTTCAGCATCGCAATTTTATGAAGAGTAATGTGTAAGGCATTTTGAAGCTACGGCATTCCATGTTTTTAAGCATCTCTGCACAAAATAAAAATCATGATATAATGCACGTTCACAGAACAATTTCAAGAGGATAAAAATAGTTTTCACCATATGATATAATCGAACAAAAAAGTGCGCAAATAGCAGCAATCAAAGCAAAAAAAAAATAGTTATAAACCCAGTTGCATCCAAAATACTACACAACTTGGATGCAACATTGATTGATTGAGCCCTCCTCAATAGAGTAGATGCAATGATTTGGACTGATTTCTAGCTGGAAGTTCTCAATCATCTATTACTAAATAATCACACCGTAAACACAAAAATATCTATGTAACATGTCAAAACTTTAGTCAGACAGACACATTCCTTCATAGTTCACACTAGAAAGTCGTTAATAAAACAGGCTGATTTCTGTATTAGTACTACAACAACAAAATCAGAAAACCAACAACAACAACAACAAAAAAAAAGAAAAAAGCAATACAAACAACCCAATGTACGTAATTACTTACTCTTTTAAGTCTCTTGCCATCCTCAGATTTAGATAACCTATTACGACACCAACACCATCCACCGATCTTCCATGAAAACCTAAACAAGGGAGATGCTCTTCAAAGGGGTTGTCTTCTTATGCCAATGGAAATAACTCCACAACACAAATCTCTGAATTAAGAGAGAGAAAGAGATGAATCAATTAAAATTAGTCCTACAAAATTAAATTTGAAACTAGATCTCTCAGTAGTTTTCTGATACTTACTCTTCCTGTGGTCTTTTTTGTCTCCGACAGACAAAAGCTGGTAACCCTTTCATCAAATATTATGAAAACCCCAATTCCGAGTCTGCTCATCCCGAAAATCCAAAGCAACGACTTTTCCTCCTTCCATGGTATGTGAGACACAAAACCCATATTCCATTTATAATCCCCATTCATTAAGAGGTGATGGTGGTGCTACTGAAGATAATAGCGGTGGTGGAAGATGGTTAGTGGAAGAAGGTAGGAGATGATAATCTAAACGCAGCCGTAACTGGTGCTAGTTTTTATAATTAAGGGTACTCATATTTTATAAGGGTACTCGTACTGAAAAAGAACTCTACTGAGAAACCCTATGCCTTATAAACTCTACTAGATGGGCCATGAGTGGAGGCACGGCGTTCATCCCACAGGTGGACGTGTGGTAACTTTTTTTTTGCCTACTGTACCCCAAAAACAATAAAAATAAAAAATTTCTTGGATCTTCTTTCATATCATGGGATTAATCTATTCAGTTTGATCTAAAATCCCGATGAATCTACTTAAAATTGAAGTTGTATTTTATCAAAACAACAAAAATGGTACAGAAATTTGAACCAGTAACATTAATTCAAGTTATTGGCATATAGAGTCGGATGGTTTCTGATAAGAGGAACTCTAAATTTTTCAAGTACAGTACAAGTGTTCATATTGGAGAAATAATACAAGGTCGACACTGACATTTTCTTGCAACTTCTGTTCTTCCACAGAAACCAACTTGCCATTGTCATTTCCAAGTTTTTCTTGCAACTTATGTTCTCCCACAGAAACCAACTTGCCATTGCCATTTCCAAGTGTTTCTTGCTTCTTAACACTGGCAAAAGATGCTTAGTATCTTCTACTCTCTCCATCACCTCGTCAATATAAGGTTTACTTCCGCGGGTTCGTATATATCAACTGGACACCCTTGGAATTTTCTTTCTTGAATTTTTCCTCTACACACAAGGACAGAAGAAAAACACAATGATTTTTCAGTAAGTTACATTGGGAAAAGAAAAAAAACCTTAAAAGATGCCATAGGAAGAATCATACAGATACAAACAGTTCATTTATTACGAACAGGATTAGGCAGAATCCATCATGAAATGCCAGAAACAATGTGCACTCCAGATTACACTAAGATGCTACTATAATATAAGATTAAGATAGTGGTGATGTCAAGTGGATCCCTTAAGTTCTCTTTTCACCATCCATATCCCCAATATCCAACTGAGTAAAAATAAATCACAACTAATCATTTGAACATCGCTAAGCATTATAGGAGGACATTACATTCTAATGTAGTATATAACAAAATCGAACAACAAACAGATATTTCATGAGGTCAAGTCTATGTTAGAGTTCCCTGAATTTTCTACAGAAAGTAAAAGTAATCTAAACTAAGGTCAGAAATTAATTGGTAGTTTCAGTAAGCACTCTTGTAGAGAAAAACTATCTAAAATGCAATAAGGGTCTGCAAGATAAATCAACATAATGTTCACAATTTCCTTAACAACACAAAACGGTTTGCCAGAAGAAATAAATCTTACCAGAAGTAGTTCATCAGTCTTTTGTAAGCAGTATCCCTTGATTATTTTCTTCTTTGTCTTCTACATGTACTTGTTCTTGACCTTCCAAGAGGCATTCAATTAGTAACTTAACGCCCATCCTTGACCTCCACTATAATTTGGCTTCTGCAATTATCGACATTTCTGCACAAACATCGCTTGTAGTTTTTCTTCAATGAGAATAAGCTTGCAAGTATGGAGAGCCATCATGAGTCGTTGATAATACTCTCTTTCCCATTAACCGGAGCCAAAGAAGAGCACTGGTTGAAAAGTAACACATTAAAATGACCAATCAGAATTGAGAACTTACATGCACAGAAATAAAGTACAAAAAACATGTCTAATAAACAGCAAGAAAGGCTTACCCTATAGTAATCTGGATTCAGAACCATAGTTGTGGTATTGAGAAGACCGTAGGACCCACAGATTAAAGTTTGTCTGTGAAAGACTTTATGCTTCAAGGTCAATGTCATCCCCAGCTGATCTATCAAGTAAATAAAGAGTTATGTACAAAGAGCGTAAATGGAGTAATGTACTGCTTTTGTTATGACTCATAATGTCATCCCCATAATCAGTCCTTTATCTGGTTTTCTTATGACTCATAATCAAAGATTCCATCAATTAGCACTGCCTGCTGATTAAAACATTGAAATATTCGGTCGTGCCAGCAAACAAACGCACACCAACATAAACTGACACAAAAATGAATAAATTAATGCTTAGGAATTTATGAAAAGTTCAGTCAGTCCTTGAAATTTCAACTGGACAGGAACAAATTTAGAGTACGTATGACACCTGAATGATAGGACGAGCAGAGAAGAAGTCGTCAGTTGCGATTCAAATGCTTCAGAATGATGTCCTGGTTAACAACCTGGAAATGTCAGTTGGTGTGCCTTGTTGATGACTGGTTCCTCATGACCAGACATCTTCATATCGTCTCAAAGGAAGCTAAAACACACAAAAGAAAGTTGAATAAGACTAAATCCAAGTGTCCAACTCAAGAAAACCAATAAATTCACTAGCAAAGAAGTCACTGTAGACACTACTCTAAAAAATAAATTGTAGGATTCCATTTCATCAATCTCACAATTCAAACTTAAAAACAGACTGAAACAAGAAAATTACACAATTCAATTGAATCCACAGTGTAGAATCTGAATTGAAACTACAACTAGTATCAACTCTTATTGAAAGGAAGACCAAAACACCAACGACTCTAGGATTATAAGTAGATTATAGGAAGCACTGGAGAATCACTACCTACAATAGCAATTTGATTTCACTGATCATACTTTCAACATAATCCAGTTCTCCTTGCATCGTAGAAAGCAGCAATTCAATGTGTGTAGTCACCCATTTGGAATTTAGATCTAGGATTTTTACTCAGACTTCTAGCTTCTATTTCCCTCATGTTTGCATTAAGGAGAATTGTGATCTTTTCCTTTTATACCTAGTAAAGAGATCTTGCCATATGTTCTAGCCTTGTTCATTAAGAGATAGATGGACAACTCAATATCTACACAGAGAAGCTCATTACTACTAAAACTTCTTAAGTACACAACTAGACCTTAAGCCAGACCTCAATCAGGGATGTTACCAACCCAGCTTAACTTCTTAAGCTAAGTGAATCGGGATTTTCTGAAAACCATAAGAAAATAACAATTTTTTTACCGTTCTAAAGAGTTATTATTTTTGCATAAGAACCAATCAGAAGTTAGAACTACAGATCATTATCAATATTTGCGCATGGGGTAAAAGTTTAATATGGTTACCGTAATGCCTTGAAGCGCCAGAATTGATCTGAATGGGAAAGTTAGAGGCAGCTCTTAAAGTATCATTTCTATGCATGGTGCTCTTTCTGTTTGGTTGAGATATTGAATTGCATCTTGGAGGTCCTTTACAAATTGGCTCCTCATGATCACCTGTCATATATCCTAAAACATATGGAAATAGTAATTATGTTAGAACACAAAAGATACCAAATCCTAAATGTACAACCAGGAAAGTGATTAGACCTTTTACCAATATGTATAATGAACGCAAATATGTATTATAGCATCACATGTTACATAGTTCACCTAATTTTTTTTTTAAATGTTAATTAAGTGTTTTGAAAATTTAGTCTAACTGATTCAATAGACACTCACCGTTATGATTCTAAGTCGCAATTGCAATAAGTACAATGGATATCAAACACCCTGCAATTGGTGCCTTGGAAACTTACAATTTGGCGATCCTTCTATTCTCCACTTCATTTTCACAATTTTCTTTGAAACTTGTAGAAAGCTGCTGCTTCACTGCAGCTGAAAACCCTACAAAAATTTAGTGGTAGAAAAACTCAGTATTATAAATAAGATAGTAATTATTGTCAATAAACCTTAAGGATTGACCAAAGAAAAATTATGGAAAAAGTATCGTTATTGTTCTTCTTCATTTACAAAAAAAAAAAAAAAAACCTTAAGGATTGACCAAAGATGATTTGCTTACCTAGCAGCTAGTTTGTCATACACAGCACCATCTTAGATCTGAGAGAGGAAGCCTGCAATTTCATTTAGAAGAATTGAAATCAATTATATAAATATCTATCTTACTATCTAACCAAAATTGGTTGTGGAATACTCATAGGCTTGCTGGTATTCTCTCTAGATAAAACTGAAATTTCGAAGAAAGCTTCTTGAATAACGAACCTGACACAGAGCAGGAACTGATCTTGGAAAATGGTCGAATTCATAAATGTAGAGGAAATATATACGTGAGAGTAGATATCATTATGCTTGAACACATCTTCTTTGTTGTTGATCATGAACATCAAAAGCCATGATCAGCCGTGATGGTGGTGGTGGTGATGTTGAGGCGGTGGTGAAAATGAAGACCAAGGAAGAGATGGAGAGTAATAAAAGAAAGCCCTATTACAGATGTTGTTTATATACTAGGGTAAATAATTACTTCTTATTACGTTACTGCCACTAGTATTTACAAATGGGCTTGGTGGTCACACTTGCAGTAAGTTAGCTAGTAGTCCACCTGCTTGTCTCTGGCCACAGCTGGCATGGTGTGAGCTTGAGACTGTCTGAAATGCTTAAAAACATTGACGCCACCACTAAAATTTCTTAGGTTGGTTGGCATTTCTGATATTGGAGAATCAACTATGACTATGCTCAGCGTTATTAGTATTGGAGCATTAGCACCGGTGCACCAGGAGGATTCAGCTTCGATATGAAATTATGAAATTGAATATTTATCTTACTTGTACAAAAGATATCTTGAGCATTAATGGCCGGTTGGAATGTGCGCATAAGCTTTCAAGTGCTTGCAAGTGGACACTATTCACCAGAAAAAGAAACAAATGGTGTTTCCATTCATGTAGTGCGTGTTACAGGCTTTACAGTACAAGAAGAATTCGACATAATTTTTTAGAGGAAAATTCATAATGTTAGTTATTCCTGAGAGAGATTAGACATCGGCTTCCCATACGGTTTTTGTGTTGAACTTCAATTGTTCTTTAATATACCCGGAGGAAACATATGCGACTAGAATAGTAACTTCACAGTACCCGGAGGAAATATAATAACTATAATGTTAGTAAAACGGTCTACAAACTAGCTCTGACCTCCATGTATCACATCCGACCTCAGAGTATTTATGGGTACTAGACTATTTCCTAAAACCCTTGACCCGCCAGTAAATAACATCGTAGGTCTTGCAACTACTTTCTTACCATGACCACCATATTGTGTTCTTTTTCTCAGCATCTCATAGGGTCATTCAAACTGTTAAAAACAGAACAGACATGTCAGTAAACATAATATTCACAGGAAACAAATATTCACAGCATTTCATAGGGTCATACAACTCTATTTATATCGTTATTGTGACAGACAGATGCTATTCGCTGGTTGCTTTTCTTATATCTACTATCTATGCAACATCCTAGCTAACTTTCTATGTATGCATTAGAAGCTATTGCTCATCTAAGATTGGTTCTCTGCGGGCTATCGTAGATAAAATATGGATGCATAAACATACCTAGAAATGCGTGTAATAGAAGTCTTATAATGTTACCATGTGAGTACCTCGTAATTGTATAACTTATCATGCGAGTATTAGGAGTCATGTGAAGTTGTGAACAGGATAAATGAAAATAGTTAGTACGAATTTCATATTGATTTGACAAATCATGATAAGTCAGTTTCTTCCCAATATTCTAATTCAAGTATATTTAGCAGGAAGGAACAAAAACATCTTACCAAGAACTTCCTAGAGTACATGGTGACCATTAAATTTAAAATTTAAACTAGTTACATTACATACTCAGACTCAGTGTAATAGATAAATATTGGCCCGAAGTCACAAAGTTAACCCATTTAAAACTCTAGTAAGATATCTTCTTAAACTAAGGCAACAAGATAACCATAGTCAGATTTCATCATATACTCATATTGCACATAAATCTCTCTCCTCATTAAACTTGGGTTCACTGGAGAATCTACATATTTCCACTTTGAAGCATGATATTACAAAAAAGAAGACAATGTTCCCTAATAACCTTTACAAGATGAAATCAAGCAGTTAAGTTAAATTTCAGATTTTTTAATACTAATTTACTGAACTGAGATTCAATTCTTTGAATAACACAAATGGGAAGCCGAACTCCATATTTATGGTGCAGATTATAATTAGAAACAGACAACAAAAAAGTAAACCCATACAATATCAAATCAAGTGAAAAAGAAGTTACCTGCAACTGCTTTTGATGTTTGTTCATCGAGAAATAACACCTTCATATTTATCCTCCTTAAAATCAAATCAAAATACTCCCTCCGTCCCACTATTAAGTGACCTAGTTTATAACTAAATTTAGTTATAAAGTAGGTCACTTATTAGTGGGACGGAGGTAGTATAATTTATTTCGGCAGTATCACCAAACTAATGTAATACCAGAAATGCACAAAATGAATAACATAAACCGTAATAATCAAATGTCTTCAAGAAAACCCCAAAAACTAAAAAAGGGAATCAAGACAAAGGAATGTGGAAGGAAGAGAAAAGACAACCAAAACCTAACAAAACAAAACAAAAAAAATATCCACGGGATATAAAATGCAACTTGAAAAGAGACTATTCAACTTGAAAGGAAAATTATCGGAAGTGGCAGAAATACTCAGAACCCATTTTAAGGAAATGGCTACTTCGACAGGAAACCAATCGGTGGAAAAAGAGGCGGAAATTTTGGAACTCATCCCCAACTGGGTAACCGATGAGATAAATGCTAGTCTAATTGCTACCCCAACCGATCAGGAAATTAAGGAAGTTATCTTCGCTATGCCTCCTTCTAAAGCGTCGGGACGTGATGGGTATCCTGCTATTTTCTTTCAAAAAAGCTGGAACATTGTAGGGAATGAAGTTACTTCTCTGGTTAAAAACTTCTTCGAAACGTGTTTCCTTCTAAAACAGATAAATCAAACATTCCTAACCCTAATTCCAAAAAAGGATAACCCAACCATCCCGGCTAATTTCAAACCCATAAGCCTTTGCAACACTGTATACAAAATAATTTAAAAAATCCTGTCCAATCGCCTAAAACCACATCTCAATACCTTTATCTCTCCTTGTCAAGCTGCTTTTGTCACGGGTAGGCAAATTGCGGATAATATCCTAATAGGTCATGAAATTACTCAAGCTATGAGAAAGAGAAAAAAAGGGAAATTGGGATACCAGGGTCTTAAGATAGATATGAGCAAAGCCTTTGATAGGGTCGAATAGGATTACTTGGTCAAAAAATTTAAGAAAATGGAATTCTCTGATCACTGGTGTACTCTTATTCATCAGTGTATAAGTACAACTTCTATTTCGGTTTTGTTGAATGGTTCGCCCGGTAATGTTTTTAGCCCTTCTAGGGGTATCCGCCAAGGAGACCCTCTCTCCCCTTATTTGTTACTCATCTGCATGGAAGTTTTATCTCGCATGCACCAAAATGCGGAAGCCAAAAAAAAAATCTCGGGAATTAAGATTGCTAGAAATTGCCCTTCCATTAATCACCTCCTTTTTGCAGATGATATCCTAATTTTGACCAAGGCCGACATGAGAGAATCGCGAAATCAAATGATTTTGATGAAAGACTTCGGAGAATTTTTGGGACAGCTGATAAATCTTGAGAAATCCGAGGTATTCCATACACCGAATCTTCATCCTAGACTAAGCAGATCTCTAACTAGATCTCTCCGCATGAAGAAAATGAACCTCAAGGAAACTTACTTGGGTGCACCACTATTCTTTCAGAAGCATAGGCATCTAAATTTCGCCAATTTGATAGCTAAGTTTAAAGCTAGATTAAAGGGACTAGTTTTCCACCCGTGCGATGCACGGGTCTGTTTCTTATTTATGGAATCTTGGACTCATTTTATAAAACTAACTTCATTAAGACGAAAATATTTTAAATCAAAAATTGTTACTAAAGGGATAATACAAAAATATTATAACTTCATTAATCTAATGCCTGAGTTGGTGTGCAAGAAATAAAAAATAAACCAAAGAAGGATAAAACAAATATAAATTTCAAGGGAGATAATGCAATGAAAAGGAACTTCTTCATAGCTTCTTTCACATCCTCTTTGTCATTTCTGCAAAGCATTCTTTCACCTCTTCGAAGTAAAGCATTCTTCCGCTTCATTTTTGTCTTAATAAAGACTATCGTACTTATCACCCTTTAAGATCATGAAACAGTTTGATCTGGTTTCCATATCGAACCTTAAAAACAACACATCAGAAAAATGTTTCTTGTCCATCAAATCAGTGCCAATGCGTCCATAGATTATTTCCATGGACATTATTATGCAAACGTATCAGTATATTTCTTTTGTAAACATATCGTTATAATCGTTAAATGTAGAACTCTTCTGCTGTCCTATATCCATAAGAATAAAGGTCGTACTTCAAGTGTAATCGACCACTCTAAGATTAATTTTATACCTGCATGCATCTGTAAATCCAAAGTTAATTATTCGCTCCTCACATTAATTTGTTATGTTTTATTTCCTCGTTTTTAACTGAAAGGATGTCTTGCAGGTGATGATCTACTCTTCCGAGCAATTAGCTGAAATAATTTTTAATATATAAAAAAAAAATTAATATATAAATAGTTTCGGTCATCATCTTTTTTTCATAACGTGTGCAACATGAGGCCCCGTAAGGAGAGAGTTGAGGTTGTAATGAAGAAAGAATTGTCTTTCCTTTCTCAAGAGAGTTCTAACCTAACGAAGAAAATTGTCCTTTCTAACATATGCATCGAGCAAGATGGAGTGCAAATTCTGATCAACACTCTCCGTATAGGCAACTCATCTAGTAAGTCTTACTATATTGAGTTCCCTTTTCTTTACCATATTCGCAACTCATCTAGTTGGTCACCCATGCTACGCATTGGCCAATGTCTCATTTATGATGTTTTAAAATTAATTTTATTTAAAACAAATAAGATCATTAAAAAAAACTAATAAAAATTCAATAAGCTCATGATCCTGAAAATTTAAAAAAAAAACATCCAGTAAACTAATAAAATCTAATAGAAGCAAACAATTAAAAGTTATATCCTTTCGACTTTTTTCTAATTTTGATACTATTTAAATTTCTGCAGTTTATGTTTTGTTTTTTTTAATATATTTTTACCTTTTTTGGTCCATTCAATAATTATGTGCATGTATTTCGTCGGCAGAAGTGTCATCGAGATAACAATACATGATAATCTGCTGAAAAGATTTTCATGTAGCCGTTTAATTTTTTATAAGCTCCCCAATTTCGATTATGTCCTTCGATATATTTAGTATATCATTGAGGTTAAATGAACGTAGTAATTTTTTCCGATAACTTAATAACTTGTTTTGGTTTTCTTTCTTTGCAGTATAAATACTTTCAAATGAAAATTATTCACTAAATAAGGATATAAATAAAAATAAAAGTAATCCAAAATTTTAAATTGTATCTTTCTTTTTTTTGTAAGTTAAATCGTATCTCCCTACATAAAGAAACAAAATATATTTAATATCTTTCTTATCAACTTTCATTCCTTTCTAAATAAATAAAAATATTTATGATTATAGAATTTCTGCTAAAATTTTCCTTATCTTCAATCATTTTAAAATAAATCTTCTTATGGCTATAAGCTTCATAATATTTGCTTTTATTCTTTTTTAAACATTTACCAAAATAATTAAATTACCCGATTTTTTTTTAAATTTATGGCAATAGGGAACTAACCACTAATCTGTGTTCTAGTTAAGAATCTTATTCATCGCTATATCAAACACTCTTATAAGTTGGACACCAAGACATCCTTATCCTTCACTTGAAACTCAATTTTAGCTATTGATGTGCTACCGGTATGCAAAAATGCTCTTCCTAAATTTAGTTCTCGTAGTTGGGAATCACTTAAAAGTTGGAACAACCGTGGCGGCAGCTAACCACACCGATACATAAGATCCTATTGCACGTCAAAGAAACATTCTGTTGGAGAGATTTTCATTTTTGAATTACCTAAAATACTAACTGACAATAGTTTTTTACAAACCCAAACTCCATTGAATGCTCCAAGGAAATGTAAAAAACCTAATCAGCTGTATCCATCAAAGCGTTTGTCACTATACTTCCATATGTTGATACTAAAAAAAGAATAAACATTGTAATGGAGCCAACTCTACTGAAGCTTTACATGCGAGTATGGACAAAATTATACTTAAGCAGTTAAGATGCGAGTCATATCGCTAGCTTCCAGGTGTAGTTTTTCATTTTTTTTCAGATACGTGTTTAAAAAGATACCTAAAAAGAAAAAAATGTATAATTAAGAGGAACTTGGAACCTACAAGAAAAAAATGTTTTTCAGATACGTATTTAAGTATTTAGTCTTAAATTGTTATTTTAGTTCTTTTCTTGAGTAAACCTGAAACCTAAAAATAAAAAATGTGTATAATGGTATGTATGACAGCTTAATCTAAGCTAGCCTAAGCGATAATTAAGAGGAACTTGGAATATCTGAGAGGAAGCTTATTTCCAAGTTTAGCCGCGAAGATCTTGGATGAAAGCTTATTTCCATATGTGATTATGACTTAAGTATGCTTAAGGTGTAGGGTAGAAACTATAAGTATACCATCAAAAGCAAGGAAAGATCGTCGCTCAAAAACTACACGGAGGATGCCAGTACATGGTGTCGAACTCTTTTGGGGTTTCCAACAGAAGCTGGGTCGATATTTATTTTTATAAGAAACGTACATTGACCACCAAACTTCATGCAACTAATACATGTTACAATTTCCTCTTCAGTAATCAATTTCATTAGACAATAACAATGAGGCTGTTTTCCAGCTGGTTGGACCCAACATGCTCAATCTATCTGCATTAGTTACGCCGTGGGTAAACCCAACCACCCGTCAGTTACATATTGTTACATTTAAGATTTGAAATTTTGTTTCATTGTCACGGCCTAAAAATAGAGATGCGACTAGAGTAATTATCCAACAAAATCAATCTCCCTATAATTTGAACTTGCATCTCTACATTCCACTTTAGTAATTTGAACTTGATGTATTAAGGTAGTAACTACATTCCACTTATAGTCTTTACAAGAGCATCAATCTCTCTACAACTGATAGAGGAGTTTTATACATCCTGGGAAGGGAGGCATGAAAACCTTTTTCATGACGCCATTTCGGTATAACATAATTCAGTATCTTTGTCCAAACATAATTCCATTGAACAAATAATTGGGTTCCAGGTTAGGAAAATGATACTATCAAAAACAGAATAACCATAAACAAACTCGTCATGCATCAAGGCTTTTTGTTTATCATATGCAGGAGATCAACAAATGACCGGTAGGAGAGGATAATTGTGTAATAGGGGTTAGGATAATTTACAACATCACTCTAGTTAATTATTATTCCTTGACATTGATGGAGTATGATTATTTCAACCGTGCAAGGAATTATGTCTAGACATGAGATGCAAGTCTCCTTTACACATGCAAAAAAATGATAGAAAGACAGAGATGGAACTGCAAGGCAACCATAAAAAACCTTTATTAGCTCAGTTCTCTCTATACCAATGGTGCAGTTCATTTTAATTGCTGAAATTGATGGAGGTTTGCCAAATTTAATCGAACCAATGGAGGTATTTCTTCAACAATCAAAACCATATTTTACAAAAGATCAACAAAGATTCTGTCTAAAAGGAAAGAAAAAGTAACACTATTAGCCTAATACCATAGCAATCTGTTTAGAAAAAGACAATAGCTAGTTGGCTGCTCTTGAAAAAAAAAAAAAAAAAACCTTACCATACAGATTCATAAAGATACAATAGATTCCGGCTTCACTTCACCTCATTTATTATTCTATAACTAATCAAAACCACAACATCACAAATAAATAAATCCATAACATCAAATTAACCCTGATTCTTTTCTCTTTTCAGAAAACAAACCTGATATTCCAACAATTTCTCCGGGCATTGCTGCACGTTCTACTTCAGTCAATTCTTTAAGGTACCCGATTAATAACCATAGTCAAACATGAATCTCATCGAATAATCAAATCTAATGATACCCAAAATTAACAAAAAAGAAAAATATTATAATTAAGATCAATGATATAAGGCATAATATGGACTGTGGAATAACCTCATCGAAAAGACGTTGAAAATATGGACTGTGGAATAAGATCATCGAAAATACATTGAAGATAGTGGGGTTAGTGGCTCAGTGGGTATTTCGTAGGAAGTTCTGATAATGGAAGGCAGGAAGTGGGGTAGTTGTCCCGTGGGTTTTCAGATCAGAAAGTCACTGCATCACGGTCAGCACAAACCTGATCCTCATGTAGCTTCAAATCGGTGGTGGACTTACAACGTTAACCTCTTGCTCCCCTAAAGGAACTTGTGGTGTCATTCAAAAGTACACTGATTTAAGATACCCTTTCTGCATAATCCCAATGGTGGGCTACTAAGACCATGCTTTTGCCTACTCAAAGAAGCAGATACCGTATTGATTTTTTGAGTTCCCCCTGTTCTTGGATCAATCAAGAGAAACAACGTTATCATTTGATTCACACAATGGTTATTATCTGGCTTGACTTCCAAAACACCTGAGTTGAATGCAATCGAAATAGAAAAAAATACACATCCTTCTAAAAGACATGTTCAAATCACGATAGAGGGTTAACATTGCATGTAATAGTGAAACATTAATAAATTTGTATCACATGGTAAAAATTAAAAAATAATAATAATAGAAACTCCAAAATCGTGATTAAGGTTCGAGAAACCCTAATTTTGAACACCTTCAAAACTCAAGCCCTAATTTTTCTGTGAAGAACAATATTTTCCCGCCAAACTCCATGAACACTGATTCATCTTCTGCGGATTGTCTAGCCAATGCTGGTCGAAACAAAGACCATTACCAGCCCTGTTTAGACCTTAGGAACAAACCCATTCAATTCCAGCGATTTAATCTCAATAAAACACAATCAAATCTTCAACCCTAATTCTGGTCCTCTTTCCCCGCCAAAATTCGAATTTCAAATGGAGAAGATGACCTTCCCCTTATCCAACATCAGTGTCCCCTTAGAAATTTGGGCTAGATTTAGCAATTCTTGGGGGTGGAATTAGCAATTTCTGGGGTACAAATATGAATTTTGGGCTGCACATAGTGTAAAACTTTTGGGTGACTTTATCAACTCCTCCGTGACATTTCTGGGGTGCCTTTAACACTTTTCTGGGTGCTTTTAGTAGTTTCTCGAGCAGCCATCTCTTACTTCTCATATCCACTTCTTTTCTTCAATATTTATACATCACTAAGGCTGTCATTCTTTTCAGACATAACTTGCATCACTAAAGCCGACATGCCTTTCAGATAGAGATGAAGAAATAAAAGTAAATGATGAGAAATAAGTCGCCTCCAACAACAGTTGCAATGAAATGACACATTAGCCCTTTTAAGCGCTGTTTCCTCTTCTTTTGCTCCAAAGTACCTAAAAATAAAAATCAAACAAAAGATACATAATTTATAAGAAAACATAACAAAGAAAGCATAAAAAATAGATAAATATCAAGATGTTTTAGATGCCAATCAAATTCCCCCACACTTAGACTTTGCTAGTCCTCGAGCAAATCAAACTAAAATAATTTTTAAAACATACAACTCCATCTCGTCGAGGATACTGTCACACTTAGCACGTATAACAAGCCTTTAAACCACTAGGTGGCCCTAGTGGCCGAGTTATAGTCTCGGGAAGGTTTACCAGAGGTGTACCTACAAAACCTTTTATTCCAAACTCTAGATATCTGTAAAGAACTCAGGAACGACACTGAAGAGTCTCCTTGGTTGGCATACTTTCATTGGTTACAAAAGGAAGTACCCGGATGCAAGTCATATTCATATATATAAGTGACAGAGTTTTATTCAGATAGTCGCACTATGGACATCAATAATCGAAATTACACAAATGAATAGATTAAGAAGATGGATTATGGAGATAGTTAGTTCAAAAAAATGTTTTCTAAAGGTCAACGGTGTTTCCCATATCTGTCTGAAGGCCTCTTCCAAGATGAACCTATGAATCCTAATGGATTGAGATAATGGTCTGGACTATTATCAACACAGCTTGGCATATACAAGGAAACCAGCAGTCGATAATCTTAATTCTAGATTAACTCACTGGAATATACAAGGGAACCAGTGGTCGATAATTTTATTGCACAACTTTTCATTTTTCATTTTTCATTTTTTATTTATTTTTTTGGACTCCATGATTTGATCTTTTGGATCTCAGCACATGCTTTTTGTCAGCAGATTACATGATAGTTCCCATGGATCCTATGCTCCACGGTTGTTTAGGCGATGGAAACAGGGAAAACACACACATATTGCTATTCCAAAGTGTCATTTTTTTTTAATTATTCCATTTGGTTTGATTGGCCTGATCTATTTATTATTTAGTAACTCAATCACTCTATTCCATCCTGGCATTGGTAACAATTCGATGTGTTGGTCCCCACCAAACCACTTAAAGAAACATATAATTTTTTAAATAAAATGAATAAAAATAGAACGTAGTGTGATGATTCCATTCTAACACCTGAACTCTGTCTTTTCATGAATGGACTCTATTATTGGGTTCCTTAACTCCTACAACCAAGATGTTTCCATCCACTTAGACTGGTTAGTGTCATCCTAAATAGGCACAAATTTCTAGGCTCTTAAGTTTTAATTTTTCTATTTTTTTAATTTATTATTATTATTATTATTATTATTATAATAGTAATAATTAGTAAATTTTATTTGTATTATTACATGAAACTAGTTGGAATCCTAACAAGCTAAGCTCCAACGACATACTACTACATTAATTGAACAGGTTGTTGTGCTAGCCTACCAGCGAGCCTCATGGGTAACCTTTCCAAGGGGAGCCGAAGAGGGAGGGGGGCGAGATTGTGTCACAAAAGGGGCAAACTAACACTACCTTCCATGTTAATTACTGCAATATTACGCTATTGGGGACTTGAACCTGGGACCTCCTGGAAACGGGGATGACCAGCTGAGCTAGGGCCCATTATTTTATTATTATTATTGAAAATAGGCCGCACTGGGCATTTATTATTATTATTATTATTATTATTATTATTATAAAGGTAAATCAATATTACAAGGAATGGATGGTAGCCTAGCAACAAGCTGGGCACCAACACTTTTTTGAATAACAATTCCTAGCCTATGAAAAAGAGAATTTCCCATCTTGAAATTGGCATCATGTCTAGCCATGCAATTCTTTATTATTATTATTATTATTTTTAATAAAAACTGACTAAAAGTTTTTCCCTCACCCCCAAACTTAAATCTGACATTGTCCTCAATGTTTCAAATTAAAGTGCAATACCAAAAATATATAAGTAACAAGAGGAATCTGTAAAGAGGTAAGTCAGAAAGATAGTACCTGGATGAAGCGTAGCAATCCTTCCATGGGAGCAAAAAAGAAAGAAAATAAAACAAAAATAAAAATAAAAACAATATACAACAACAGAAGGGTCCTCCAGAGGGACCTTAATATCACCATGTGTGGGTTTCCTCCCATTAGCGCTAAGTTTAGTGTCTTCAGCCAGACATTGTTACCCGTTCAAATTAATCCTGGTAGACAGGATCTCTCAGCTCCAATTCTTCTATTGCATGACTGGGTAACTCCAAGAATGGTTTCAACCGTTGACCGTTAACCTTGAAAGTTTCTCCGTTCTTCGGATTTTCAACTTCAACTGCACCATGAGGAAAAACAATTTTGAAAAAATATGGTCCGGACCACCGAGACTGCAATTTACCAGGGAAAAGATGTAGACGAGAATTGTAAAGGAAAACTTTCTGACCGGGTTCAAATGTCTTTCGAATAATAGATTTATCATGAAATATTTTTGTTTTCTCCTTGTAAATTTTCGCACTCTGGTAAGAATCATTACGGATTGCTTCTCACTCATTGAGTTGCAGTTTACCGTTATCACTAGCAGTAGATAGGTCAAAGTTAAGACGTTTAATGGCCCAATAAGATCGGTGTTCTAATTATACATGCAAGTGGCAGGCTTTACCAAAGACAAGTCTATACGGAGACATCCCAAGTGGAGTCTTAAAAGGAGTTCGGTAAGACCATAATGCTTATATTAAGCGTAAAGACCAATCCTTTCAGGTAGGGTTTACGGTCTTTTATAAAATTTGTTTAATTTTCCTATTAGACACTTCAACTTGGCCACAATTTTGTGGGTGGTAAGGTGTAGAAACCTTATGGGTAATGGAGTATTTCTTCATGAGCGCCTCAAAAGACCGATTACAAAAATGGGAACCTCCATCACTAATGATTGCTCTACTCATACCAAATCGAGAGAAAATATTGTGTCTAACAAACTTGATCACAATGTGGCGATCATTTTTATTGGTAGAGATTGCTTCAACCCACTTAGACACATAGTCAACAACTAATAAGATGTAAAAGTTGCCATATGAATTGACAAAAGGACCCATCAAATCTATACCCCACACATCAAATATTTCTATTATTAGTATAGGATTAAGTGGCATCATATTACGTCGTGTCATCTTTACTAACTTTTGACATCTATCACAACTTTGAAAAAATAGGTGGGAGTCCTTAAAAAGTGTTGGCCAATAAAGACCGGATTGCAAAACCTTAGTAGTTTTTTTCTTAGAACTAAAGTGACCACAAGATCCAGAATGACAAAAAGTCAGGACATTGGAGATTTCGTTGTCAGGAATACAACGATGGATGATCTGATCAGGGCAATATTTGAACAAGTACGGATCATCCAAGAAAAAGTATTTAACCTCAGACAATAATTTAGCTCTATCCTATTTTGACCAATGGTCAAGAATTTGACCAGTTACCAAATAATTAACAATGTCGGCAAACTAGGGTAACACAGAGATGGAAAATAATTGTTCATCAGGGAACGTGTCATGGATCGGTCTCTCATCATCTCTAGTCTCATCAAGTATATGAGATAAATGGCCATCTACTACATTTTCAGACCCTTTCTTACCACGAATATCGAGAGTAAATTCTTGGAACAACAATACCCACCTAATCAGCCGAGGTTTGGAGTCCTTCTTTGAAAGTAGATATTTGAGTGCGACATGATCAGAATAGACAATGACCTTAGACCCTAGGATATATGATCTAAATGTCTCGAAAGAAAAAACGATGGCTAACATTTCTTTCTCAGTGGTTGTATAGTTCAAATGGGCATCGTTTAGGGTCCTACTAACATAATAAATCACACTAGGTGCTTTATCACGTTGTTGGCCAAGGACAGCACCAACCGCATAATCGGACGCATCACACATGAGTTCAAATGAGAGGTCCCAATCGGGTGGTTGGATGATAGGGGAAGAAGTCAACAATGATTTTAGCTTCTCAAAAGATTCAACACAGGCTTCATCAAACATAAAGGAAGTATCTTTATCAAGTAGGTTCGACAGTGGTAAAGCAATCTTACTAAAGTCTTTGATGAAAAAACGATAAAATCCAGCATGGCCAAGGAAAGATCTAACATATGTTACATTCTTAGGTGGTATTAATTTTTTTCAACCTTGGCTCTATCAACTTCTATGCCCTTAGAGGACACTACATGTCCTAACACTATTCCATATTTAACCATAAAATGACATTTTTCCCAATTAAGGACTCAATTCTTTTCTTTACAACGTTCTAGAACTAGTGTAAGGTGGTGCAAGCATTCATCGAAAGAGGATCCAATAACCAAAAAATCATCCATAAAGACCTCGAGAAATCGCTCGACCATGTCCGAAAAGATACTTAGCATGGAACGTTGGAATGTTGCGGGTGCATTACATAACCCAAAAGGCATACGCCTGTAAGCAAAAGTACCAAATGGACATGTGAAGGTTGTCTTCTCTTGGTTTTCTGGGGCTATAGGGATTTGGTTATAACCACAATATCCATCTAGGAAACAATAACGACTCTTTCCAGCTAATCTTTCTAACACCTGGTCGATGAATGGTAGAGGAAAGTGGTCTTTCGTATTTATTGAGTTCAGCTTACGGTAGTCTATACAAACTCCCCACCTGGTAGTAACATGGGTAGGGATCAATTCATTGTTTTCATTCGCAACTACTGTAATCCCATACTTCTTTGGGACAACCTGGACATGACTGACCCATTTACTATCGGATATGGGGTATATGATACATGCATATAATAACTTGAGCACCTCAGTGCGGACAACTTCTTTCATATTAGGATTCAAACGTCTCTGCATTTCTCTTGAGGTTTTGGCACATTCTTCTAGGTAGATGTGGTGCATACAATCAGCAGGACAAATTCCCTTCAAATCTGCTAAGGTCTACCCTATGGCAGCCTTATGTTCTCTAAGTACACTAACTAGTCTACTTTCCTGATCGGGCTCTAAGTCAGAAGAAATTATGACAGGAAGAGTATTTTCATTACCAAGAAATACATATTTCAGTGTATCTAGTAGCGGGCTTTAATTTCAGGGTAGGTGCCTTAACTGATGATGGGAGTGGTTTATCTATGGTCGGCGGAAGAGGTTCTGGTTTACGCTGCCATTTTCCATAATTCATTACTGGCGCAGAATCTAACAACGCATTAACTTCCTTAAAATGACTATCCTCATCATAGTAGGCTCCAAAGTTGGCCAAGCGGGCCTCTAAAGGATCACTAACACTATTAGTGGAAAAGGTATTCTCGACTAGAGAATCAATCATGCATATAGACTCATAGTGTTCAAGGTCCGGTGGGGCTAGTAATGCCTTAAAAACATTCACTAAGATTTTCTGATTCCCAAAGGTAAAATCTACTAGGCCAGTTTGACAATGTATGACTGCATTTGCAGTGGATAAAAACAGACGACCTAGGATGATTGGGATATTGATATCTTGGCTAGAGACAGGTTGAGTGTCTTAAATCACAAAGTCAACTGGATAGATAAATTTTTTTACCTGAATCAAAACGTCCTCAATAATTCCATGTGGGATTTTGACTGACCTATCGGCTAACTGTAGTGTTATCCTAGTTGGTTTCATCTCCCCTAGTCCAAGTTGTTCATAAACCGAAAAAGGTACAAGATTCACACTAGCCCCAAGATCTAATAGAGCATTGTCTATTGATTGTTTACCTATGACACATGTGATAATAGGACAACCAGGATATTTAAATTTGACTGGGTACTTTTGTGAGATTATGGAACTAATTGTTGGGTTAAAAATGCCTTTTTATGGACACTCGCGTCTCTCTTGACGGTGCACATATCTTTTAGGAACTTGGCCATAGCCGGTACATGTTTTATTGCATCTAACAAAGGAAGGTTAATCTTAACTTGCTTAAAGATGTCTAGGATTTCAGCATATGTACTAGGCTTTTTCTTAGCGAGTCTTTAAGGAAATGGTGCAGGTGGTTTATACACTCTCTCAGGGATATTTTCCTCACTTGGACTATTAACACACTCAGGCCTTTTAGGGTCTTTAGACGAAGGTTGGTCAACCTCAGTATCTTCATCTGGACTACTATCCTTAGGTGATTCTACCGAGTTTTCTAGAGTTTTACCACTCCTAAGGGTGATAACTGCTTTGACATGTTCATTGTGTTTAGAACTACCCGACCCATTAACCTGGTTGAATCCTTTCGGATTTGGAGTCACTTGGATAGGAAACTTCCCATTCTCCCTATTATTTAACCGGTTTGAAAGTTGACTTAATTGAGTTTCTAGGTTAGCAATAGCCTAGTCACTATTTTGTTGGTTACGCTGACTCGTCAGGATAAATTCATCGAGCTTTTGACTTAAATGGTTGATATTTTGGGTAGTCTCGGCATGGTTTGTCATACTACGGTCAATAAAGAGATTTATACTTTCCTCTAGAGATGACACTTTTTTGTCAACTGGGTTCGGTTCTTGTACTTTGGCTTGGTTCTGAGAAAAACCTAGTGGTGGGTTGCTAGATGGGCTACCTTGATGGTTACCTTTAGACCACGAAATATTAGGGTTATTTCTCCAACCAGGGTTATAGGTGTTAGAGTATGGGTCAAACCTTGTTCGACCCTCATAGAATTCATACCACCATGTGGGATACTAAATTGGTCACAAGTTGTTTAAATAGGGTAGAACAGGGGGCACTGAGGTTCAGTATGACTTTGATCACCACAAATGGTACATGGATATGTTCTAGGCTCACTATTACAGCTCATAGTCTGGTTTGACCCTTGGTTCATTTTTAAGGCCTCTAGACGCCTAAGGATATATGACCCATTATCGACTTTATTGACCCTATGGATAGGGTTCCAAGTTATTTCGGGCTCCCTCATTGAAGCCCATTGATGAGTCTTTTCATCTAACTCGACCAACTCGTCAAATCATTCCTCTGGGTCTTGATGGGTAAATTCTCCACCACTCATTGTTTCTACCTGCATTCGGGTTTCACTATAAATGCCGTCATATAATATTTGGGCCATGTGGGATTTTTCAAAGCCATGGTGCGGGCATTGGTATAACAATTCATTAAAACTTTCTATGTAATCGTGTAGGCTCTCACCTATTTTCTACTTAAAGGTTTGGATAGACTGCCTAAAAGTAGCAGTCTTGTGGTGTGGGTAGAACTTCTTAGCAAAGGCCTCTATAAGGCCATCCCAGGTAGTGATTGTTTTGGAAGGAATCATATGATTCCACTCATTGTCTCTCTTTTCTAGGGAAAAATGAAACAAACGCAACCTAAGCACATCTTTTGTGACGTTTGGATAATTCATAGTGTCACAGATCATTTCAAAGTCCCTTACGTGATTATACGGGTTCTCATTCTCTATCCCCATAAACTTACGCAGCATGCCAAATGTCCCAGGTTTAATATCAAATTTAACGGTAGTGGGCGGTAAAAAAACCCCAGGTTCACGTATTACTCTAGACGGGTTCAAACGGTCCCTAAGAGTTTTGGTTGGTGGGACCTCATCATCCTTTTCATTAACCATTTCGGAAAAAATAGAATTATCACCTATATCTGTGTAGTGGGTCGGAGTCAAATTAAAAAGATCGTTTTCCTCAAGTCTATCTCCTACCCGTTTCCAACGTCGGATACACAAGCAAGAATACTAGTGAAGCAAGAAAATCGTGCAAATGCAAATGCAGGGTTTACTAAATTGGGTAAGCTTGGTATACCTCAGAAAAATATACCAAAAGGTACGAGGCTGAGGCTTGTGGAATTTCGGCTGGTAACTCCCAAATGGCCCAAGGCACGGGTTCAGCGTACTTTTCCACAGGTTTCCTAAATTCGGTAATCTGACGATGCAATTGGTGTGTGCAACGTGTATTTTTTTTATTTATTTTTTTATAAAAGAAAATATACACAAAAGGAAATAAAATATAAAAAAAATAATAAAAGTTTGGGTTTTGTTACTTACCTCTTTTGGTAGGTAATTCCACAATAAATATAGAATATTACCTGCACAATAAAAACAAGAAAAAATACCCAAGTAAAATCAAAGAAAATTAAATAAAATTAAACAAAAAGAAAACTAAAAAGAAAAAAAAAGAAAAAAAAACTAAAACCTAACCTAAAGGCAAGTCCGCGTCTGTGGCGCCAAAAACTGATGTAGTTTTAAGTTGTGGTAAGTAAAGATTCGTTGCTCGGACTATTTTGTAGATTTGGTTTAAGATTAACTAAAGAAAAAAAATTAAGACAAATTAAAACTTGATTTTTGTTTACCAAGGAGAGAAAATTCTAGGGTTTTGGATTCCACTACTTCCAATATTTGTAAACTCAATAATAGTTCCTTTGTCAAAATACTCCTACTTTACTCAAAACAATTTTCGAACTCAATCTCATGCTTTGGAAAATATAACATTACAAGCTCTCTTTTTTTCATGACTTTCGTCGCTATACTAAAGACTAATCCTCCTTCGCTTATAAAAGAACGGTAGAAACTACCCAAAACAATTATTACGAAGCATGTAAAGAAGAGAGAATTTTTAGACAAATTAAAACACAATTTTGGAGTATTTTTGTCAAGGAATACAATTACCAAAATTCACTCATCGAAAATAGCTTCTTCTAAAACCCTAGAAAAGAAATTTAGCTACTCATAGAATCAAAATTGAAGAGAATTTCTTTAATCATTGTATTCAAAAAGATGAATATATGCTTACAACGATATTCAGTCGCTACAGAGATTCAGCAACTAATAATTGTTTAGCTGCTTCTGTTGCTAAAGGTCTTTCGCTACCAAGAAAAGAACGATATAACCCTTCTGTTGTTAATAAACGATACTGTATTTTCTTATGTTGTTTAACAATGTTGTTTTGTAACTGTTTCTGGCAATTCAATGTTCTTCGTGTTCTTGAGTTTTGCAGCAGCAGAAAAATTTCTGAAACTTCTTATTTTATGATTCCTAGCTCTCTATTCTTTTCCAAAGTATCCGTATGTCCACTCTGACTTAATCCAAGGCTATATATACACCACAAAAACCTAAATTTCCTCGAGAATTCTCTATTTTCCTTCACGGAAAGCTACGGCTTTTTCTCCACAAAAAGTTACGGACCTTCAATTTTTAATTTCTTCTGACACGTCCATCGTATCCTTTATACATTCCAAATTTCTTTAGATAGATCCGAATCAGATCAAAGAAGATATCCTCCTTGTTTTATCACGAAACTTCCAAGTAACCCGAGATACTCTTGCTTTCCTATGTTGTCAAAATATATGAAAATCTCCTTATTTTATCGAATCTAAGACAACTACATTTCCTGTTATAGCATAACAAGATATTCTTGATTAATTCTAAGGGCTAAATCCACAAGAATTCCTCTCCAATCCTTCCCAAACAACCAAACAGAGACCTGTGGATATTCTTCCCATGTTTGCTCCAATCCGACGTTTCAGCCCAAGTTAACTGGTTCTGATGGTCATACCAGTCCTGTTTAGTTAATATAAGCCAGCCCAAACGATTTGAGCCATTGAATCTCTCTCGAACAGCTTCAGAACTCTATCCCTAATTTTGCTGTGAAGAACAATATTTTCCCTCCAAACTCCATGCACACTGATTCATCTTCTGCGGATTATCTATCCAATTCTGGTCGAAACAAAGACCATTACCAGCCCTATTTAGACCTTAGGAACAAACCCATTCAATTCCAGCGATTTAATCTCAATAAAACACCATCAAATCTTCAACCCTAATTCTGGTCCTCTTTTCCCGCCAAAATTCGAATTTCAAATGGAGAAGATGACCTTCCCCTTATCCAGCAATGGTGTCCCCTTAACAATTTGGGCTAGATTTAGCAATTCTTGGGGTGCGAATAGCAATTTGTGGGGTATAAAGATGAATTTTGGGCTGCACATAGTGTAAAACTTCTGGGTGACTTGATCAACTCCTCCGGGACATTTCTGGGGTGCCTTTAACACTTTTCTGGGTGCTTTTAGTAGTTTCTCGAGCAGCCATCTCTTACTTCTCATATCCACTTCTTTTCTTCAATATTTATACATCACTAAGGCTGTCATTCTTTTCAGACATAACTTGCATCACTAAAGCCGACATGCCTTTTAGATAGAGATGAAGAAATAAAAGTAAATGATGAGAAATAAGTCGCCTCCAACAGCAGTTGCAATGAAATGACACTTTAGCCCTTTTAAGCGCCGTTTCCTCTTCTTTTGCTCCAAAGTACCTAAAACTCAAAATCAAACAAAAGATACATAATTTACAAGAAAACATAATAAAGAAAGCATAAAAATTAGATAAATATCAAGGTTTTTCAGATACCTATCACTTCATACTCCTTGATCAACATAAATAATTTATGTCATATAATGGGACATGATGGTGATTATTTAGTTTGATGAAGAACTGGTTACTAAATGTGAATCTCACTGTGACATCATCTATACTGAGTTTGTTGTGATAAAGGTTTTGGTTATGCAGTTCTTGAAGCCTAGTAAGTATCCACTAAGAAAAAACAAACAACATAAATTAAAATACAAAAACCAAAATGATTATTCTTAGACATGGAAAACCAAGAGACACAAAAATCAAAAGCTTAATATGTTGGATAAAAGACCCAAGTTTATGAGATAAGATTCAAAGTGATGTCAAAAACCGACAGTGCTACATCTCACCCAAAATTATCCCCAATTTTCATCCCCCAACTGGTGTCATCATTCTTTGCCTTACATTCACATCTCATGGAGAAAACTAGGGGTCCATTTATGCATTTGGTACACTAGTTGTGTGAAGGATGTGTCTGAGGGATGGGAACTATCTTCGGTTAAAAACGTGTAATGTATGCTAAAAAAATTTAAGAGTGGGTAGAAATTGTGGGTGGGTGGGGTGGGAAGCATTTTCGAGTAAAAGGAAACTTGAAAAAATTTGATGTTTCAGGGGACGGTTTATTGTATTGCTTTGGAGGGGAAGAGCACTCATTATTCGTACTTGGTCTGGTTTTTATGATATGATTCTAAGAGAGAGTTCAGTTCTCATTCGAAGTTCAACTTGTCAGATGTTGCAAAATAAGTGTTGGTTTCTGTTTAGCTTTTCATTTTATTTTTTTTATATTGAATTTCTTTTTGGAAAACTACTGAGTCATATTTAGAGTACTAATTTCCTTTCAGGATTTAAAAATAGCATATGACACAAGTCTTACCTTTTTGATAGGATACTTAACCTTTGTAGTGTTATTATCATGTTGGTAATTTATTGAACACTATCGAAACAAAAATTTAGGTCATCTTTTCTGTGATTTAATTTGCTATCATTAAATGGACTCATCATTCAAATACCGCATAAAACCACATTATTCAACATATTCTTCTCAAGAACCAATTGAGAAAACAGATAAATGTATTGGAAAAGGTTAGATCTTAAAAGAGTTATCATTGGTTATTTAAGGCAACCAATGTTGTAGAGTTATTACGAACACACACTTCCCACACACTCAAAATACAAACACAGGTCAAGTCAACTAAGTTTGACTTGACTAAACATTACAAACACATTATCTAATACACCCCCTCAAACTGAGAAGGGCTAAACAGAACAGTTTGACAGAAAACAAAGACATTGGTATACATCCTGTCAGAAGAGATGAAGAAGTAGTTGTAAAAAAATTACTGAAGCAGTAGACTGTAGCCTTGCAGAAACAAACATAGCCTGACAAAGGAACTAAAGAAATACACTGAAGCAGGAATCAAATAAATAAAAAAATATTCACAAATATACCTACTGGATTGTACATAAAAGATCCCCATAAACTAATAACCGGAAAATTTGGGGATCAACCCAAAATATTATATTCACAAATGACAGCTTCACATTTATGTCATGACAACGCGGAGACACTGAAACTATTAAAAGAAAAAGTTACCCCCAAATCTGGTGTTTATTCACAAGGAAGTGCATAAAGAACATAATATGGGAATACTATTGGGACTGAGAAATTGTCAATTGGCTCAAGAACGATATCAGAAATAGGGACGTCCTCTGGGTATTTGGATGCAAAGTAATCCAACAAATTTTTTGAAGCACATAATTCTAACCCTAAATTAGGTAACTTTCGGAAGTCTAGGGGTCTAGAAACAACCTCTAAGTTGGGTGAAATATCTTGTGAGATAGATTCTTCTAATAAATTAGACAAATCATCTACACAATCATCCACAAGGTCATCTACAAATTCTGTTTCGACCAGGGAGTCACTACAAGACTGATCATCATCATCATATAATTTTTTGCATTCCTGAATTCTCAATCTTTGTTCCAATCTAATTGGTGTGTATTTAAAATAATTCTCATATATCATTAGAGGCGATTCTTCACTTAACACATGTGGATCAAAAACTCCATACTGTTGCCTATGCATGTATTCACCAAACGTCATCTCTGATGAGGTTGCCTGATAATTTGAACTTCTACGCTGATATTCTGCCAATGTCATCTTAGATGACGTCTCCTCGGACGAAGACATCATCCTCAAAAAGGTACCTGAAATAAAATTCTAAAGCACAAAACAAGTCAAAAGGAAAAAGAAATCCTAAAATAAAAAATAATGTACAAAAATAAAAATAAAATAAATAAAAACTTAACTATTTACAAAATCAAAAATACTAATTACAATATTCCTCAGGCGCTCCCCGGCAACGGCGCCAAAAATAGATGGGATTCGGGAAGAACCCTATAATATAATAACCGCAATCGCACGGTGTCTAACTCGTAGACAGAGACAAGTACGGGTCGAACCCACAAGGAGCGGTAAAAATATCAATAACCGGTATTCCTAATTAACTAACAAGAACTGAGATTTTTGGATTTTTTAATATGAAATACGAAAGAACTAAAATAAGGTAAAATTTAAATAACTCTATAAAACAGTAATAGGTCGCTAATTAGGGTCTACTGATTCCACCATTGTAAATCAATTAAAGAGCAAAAATGAAATCATACATCTTAGTTATGTCCGTTTCATGTAATCATACAATATTTGATCCTCCCAAATAGAAATTAATGTTAGTAACAGTTGGGGCAAGATCTAGATATTCATGATCATTAACTGTTGTGGTTACTAAACTGTTTTATTAGTTGCAACAATGCCAGCACCAGTGGTCTAGTGGTAGAATAGTACCCTGCCACGGTACAGACCCGGGTTCGATTCCCGGCTGGTGCATGTTTTTTTTTAGTCTTTTTTTTTTTTTTGTTTCTGTTTTTTTTATTCCTGTAATGGTAAATAAAGTAGAAATGGTTGTTACATTTGATCTGGAAGAGGAAAATTTTTGTGAAATGGTTCTTCAAGAGTTAGAGCCAGAGAGAAGTTGGAAAAAGACACGGCGCTGTGTCTTGGCTTTGGTTGAAAGAGATGGATGCAAGAAAAAAAATGAGTATGTTAATTGAAGGAGAACCGTTGATGAATGATGGCTATTCATCTGCTCTAGTGTAGTTGTCAGAAGCTAGCTCCACACTTTTTCTTTGCTGATCACTCTAATATGTGCTCCTTGTTTAGCTGCATATGCTCTTGATTACTTTTAGCTGTATGGTACATTTGGATGGCCTAAGTATTTCTGAGAAAAAGTTCTTGTTCTTCCACAATTCAGAATGTTTCTAGTGCAGCATTTTATGACTTTGTTCCAAAAATTTAATCAGTTAGTCTTGTTACAACCATTTCCTTTCAACTTCTAATATTTTTTTCATCATTTTCCTCTGAATACGCTTCTGCTTGGGCTCGAAATGTATTTACAAAAATTCATGTATGCGGTATCAGTACGTATCCGTATTTACAAAAAGGATTCAGAAAACATGCCAGAGCGTTTTGAATATCAATTCGACATGGGCGTTGGTTGGTTTAGTCCCACAGTGCCCATATTACAAAACAGATATCAGTTTAAATGGTCTGAGCTTCGCTAATAGCTCGTCCCTTCGGAGACATCCGATAAAATTGGAACGATACAGAGAAGATTAGCATGGCCCCTGCACAAGGATGACATGCACAAATCGAGAAATGGTCCAAAAAATTTTCATTTTCTTTTTCTTTCCGGCATCAATGTACTGATGCTTGTCTAAGTCTGGTTAATATTTCATGGCTTCTTTGATATTCAGACTGACCCGTCGTGATTTTTTTTTCATTTTTTGTTTTTAAGCTCCATCGAGAGATGGCTTTTGTTAAACTAAGATACAGTTGTTTTTAAGCTCCATCTAGCTTATCAATCAATGATCAAGGGTGAAATCAGAAGAGTTTGATAAGAGAGACGAGAATTCATTAGAAGAGAGAGAGAGGTTTACAGACACAAAGATATTCAATCCATTATCATTCAAAATATATTCTTGTTATAAGTTTAAAGGTCCTTTTTGTTGAATTGAGTTGCTTGTTATAAGTTTTGAGTGTATGGGTGTTGTTGTTTGCTGGCTTTGGTGGTGCTGCTACTAACCCTTCAATTCACCTACCATCCCTTTATTCTTTTTGGCATACTTACCCGTACCACCAGCATCTTCTTGTGCACAATTAAGAAGTTGGTTGGGGGTATATTTTGTTTGCACACAACCTTCCTAATCTTCCTTTTTTGCCCTCTCATCTCAGATAAATGATACCTTGACTTTATTACTACTAGTATAACCGATGCGCCTTCCATTCCCTTTTAAGTAAAATCCAACATTTCATTCAATAGTTTGTCAATCAAAAATATCTATTTACGCCAAAACTTGTTCTTGTATGCATTCTTTTACATGATATACAGTACTATATATTTTTCACAACCCCAAGAATGAGAATATAAACTCTGCAAGCTCACCATATAGTACCCTGGACCGATCAAATACCTGCAGTTACATAAGAAGCATAGATAGGTAAATGATAACATCGTGCGAGAAAAGTTGACACCCTTATTCAAGGTTTCTAATGTCTTGTTTTGGCAGAACTTTGTTATTCTAGTAGTGTGTATGTCTATGCCAATTCTTTGTGGAGATATCTTGCAATATTTGCATCTAACGGACCTGGGACCATTTCGATCCAATTAAGGTTCTAAACCTTTCTTCCCTGAATTCTTAGATAATGATTAAGGAGCAATTTATATATGCGTGGTTGGTTCAAGTTGTGTGTCTAGGACTCTAAGTTCACCCACTACATTAACTTAATAATTGACAAGTATGAAATAAGAAAACGAAAAATAAGGCAGATATACCTGAAGAAGAGCAAACACGAACATATGACATGCCTGGGTATTTTGATCTTTGAGGATGGAAATCGACCACACCTCGCATTTGCAATAACAAAGACGTATGCGTTATGCGCTGTTGTTCCATTCCAAAAATCAGGATCACTTTCTTCTCGTACATTGTGAACCTGCAAATGCCATATTTTCCTTGTGTGATGGTAATTTGTTAGTATATTGGGAATCTAATCGAACATTTACTCACCTTAAATCAATATGACAAATTCAATTTAGGAGGATACAACTTCCATCACATAGAAGAAGGCGTAACGTAGCAACAGCGAACAAAACTCTAGTGCTTCAACTAACACTAAAACATGACCATTTATGCCCAGCCGGACATCCCCGTCCTATATGCAGATTCATCCACATCAAATCTTAACTATGTAAGTGAAAGTAATTTCAGTTTTTCAAATATTTGAACTACCATAAAAAAAACATTTTCAAGCCACTAAATCATTTCTTAGCAGTATAAAAAGACTTGGTTTTGGTTCCAAATCGCCTGTATTATTAGTATTTCGTTTCTGGCAGAGAACAAAATAGAATCAACACAAATTTCTGTCATATTAATTTCCAAAACATCTTAATCTTAATAGAAGAATTGAAAGAGATATCCTAAATGTATGTTTTTTTTTTCCTTTTTCTTTTTTTCAAAACAATCACTATACTGCTAAAACTAATAGCGAATGCATCATCCTTCTCCGTGCCTCCGGTGATCTTTCAAAATCATCGGTTGGAATATTTGTATTGTTTCTTGGAGTCGACAATTCAGAATGTTTCCACGTTACAAATATTTTAGATAAACATATTATGACTTTGTTCCAAAAAATTCATCAGTTGCAACCATTTCCTTTCAACTTCTAATATTTTATGTAGTATATGACTTGAAGTAGTGTTGGTGGCTGTCGGTCAGTGGCTTTGTGATCATTGATGTCGGTGGTGGAGAATGATCATTGATGTCGGTGGTGGAGTGATCATTGCTGTCGGTGGACTATCCTCTCTCAATCTTTGTATATATAAGGCATAGACCATTTGATTGTATAGCATCTCAATATATCAGTTCAAAGAGTGAGAGAAACAATTAATGTATGCTAACAGAGAGTAAGAGTGTAAGAAGAGAGAAAGTCTTGAGAGGAGTTTATACTCTTGTAAACTTGTTCCAATCATAGTGCAACGTTATCGTCGTCTTCCAAAGTGGATGTAAATCATCTTGATCGAACCACTATAAATCCTTGTGTTGTGTGTGTGTCCGTTTTACTTTTGATTTCATTTCTATTTCAATTCTCTATTGATTGTACTAGGAAGAGCCGTTGGTCATAACAAATTGGTATCAGAGCTCCGGGTAAAAACGATCTACGATGGCGGCAAAGTATGAGATTGAGAAATTTGATGGAAGGAATGATTTCAATTTATGGAGGCTAAAGATGAGGGATTTTTTGGTGCAACAAGGTTTGGTGAAAACTTTGAAGGGGAAAACGGCTCTAGCAGAAACATTGAAGGATGAAGAAAGGGAAGATCACCTGGAGAAAGCACATGGATTAATTCTATTATGTTTGAGCAACGAGGTCTTGAGAGAAGTGGCGGCGGAAACGACACCGGACGGGCTATGGAACAAGTTAGAGAAAAGGTATATGACTAAATCCGTAACTAATCGTTTATATCTTAAGAAGAAATTACATACTCTTAGAATGCATGAAGGAACGTCTATTATAAATCATATTGATGATTATAATAAAATTCTCTTGGATTTGGCAAATATTGAGGTCAAAATTGAAGATGAAGACCAAGCTTTGGGTTTGCTTTGTTCCTTACCACCATCTTATGAAAATTTTGTTGATACCGTAATGTATGGAAAAAATACAATTTCCATGGAAGACATTAAAGCGGCTTTGAACTCTAAGGAGTTAAAGAAGACGGTTATCGACGGTAAAGATAATTCGGGAGATGGGTTGTTTGTTAGAGGAAGAGGAAACCAAAAAGGCGGATTTGATAGGAGTAGATCAAACTCAAGGTCTAAATCAAAATCCGGTAAATTCTATTGCTTTCATTGTAAGGAAAAGGGGCATTTCAAGAAGGATTGTCCAAAATTGAAGACTGTCGATAAGAATACCAACCAAGGCACCGCAGCAAATGTTGAAGCAGAAAGTGATGATGGAGCGGTTCTCACGGTTCATACCGAAAGCTCGGAGAATGGGTGGATTCTTGATTCGGGGTGTACTTTTCACATGTGTCCTCATAAAGAGTGGTTTACTACTTATCAAGCTAGAGAAGGTGGTAAAGTTCTTATGGGAAACAATGTCACTTGTAAAGTGGTGGGTGTAGGTACAATTCAAATTAAGATGTATAACGGTATGGTGAGGACTTTAACTAAAGTTAGGCATGTTCCGGACCTGTGAAGAAATCTTATTTCTTTGGGTACGCTTGATTCAAATGGCTGCAAGTATCAAGGTGAAGGTGGAGTTATTCGTGTCTCAATAGGAAGTCTTACAATTATGAAGGGCGAGAGAATTAATGGTCTTTATACGCTGCAAGTTACTACTGTGACGGGTGATGCAGCTGTATGTTCTTCAAGTTCTGATGATGATACTACCAAGTTGTGGCATATGCGGATAGGGCATATGAGCGAGAGGCGGTTGGCTGTTTTGAGAAAGCAGGGATTGCTTTGTGGTCATAAAACAGGCAAGCTTGATTTTTGTGAACATTGTGTCTTTGGAAAGCAGTGTAGAGTCAAGTTTAGTACATCTATTCATAACACCAAAGGTATTCTGGATTATATTCAATCTGATCTTTGGGGTCCTTCTCGGGTCGATTCACATGGTGGTGGTAGATATATGCTTACGTTCATTGATGATTTCTCAAGAAAAGTATGGGTATTCATACTTAAACACAAAGATGAAACTTTTGTCAAGTTCAAGCAATGGAAGACTATGGTTGAGAAGCAAACAGGAATACAAATCAATTGCTTGAGGACAGACAATGGTTTGGAATTTTGTGGGGGTGAGTTCATTGAGTTCTGCAAGGAGCAAGGGATTGTGAGACACCGCACAGTCAGAAAAACACCATATAAAAATGGTGTTGCAGAAAGGATGAACAGAACCATAATGGAGAAGGCACGGTGCATGCTCTCCAATGCCGGGTTACCAAAACAATTTTGGGCAGAAGCAGCAAACACATCAGCTTATTTAGTGAACAGATCTCTATCGAATGCCATTGAGTGTAAGACTCCAAATGAAGTTTGGACAGGTTTTCATGCTAACTATGAAGACTTGAAGATAATCGGATGTCTAGCCTATGCTCATGTGAATGAGGGGAAGCTAGATCCTAGAGCAAAGAAGTGTATATTTCTTGGGTATGCAAATGGCGTGAAAGGCTACAGGTTATGGTGTCCAGCAGAAAGATCAAACAAGTTTCCTATCAGCAAAGATGTGAAATTTGATGAGCAATCGATGTTGAAGCCAAAAAATGAAGAACTAGATGGAAACGCTGAAGAGAGTGTTAGTGATAATGTGGAGCTTGGTGACAAGGTGGAACTTGAGGTGCAAGTTCAAGGAAGCAATGAGACTGTTGTTTCTGATGATGATGATGATCAAGATATTGTGCAAGAACCTGCCCAGGAAGAAGAAGCACAAGGTCATCAGTAAAATATTGCAAGAGACAGAGAGAGGAGGCAAGTTAAAGCACCTCAGAGATACGGCCATGCTGATTTGGTTGCATATGCATTTGCAGTAGGTGAGAGCATAGATAGGGATGATCCAACAACCTATGAAGAAGCAATCGGTGGTGAAGAATCAGCAGAATGGGGAGCATCTGCAATTGAAGAAATTGAGTCTCTTGACAAGAATGGCACTTGGGAGATAGTTGCAAGACAAAAAGGGCAGAAGATTGTTGGAAGCAAATGGGTCTTCAAGAAGAAATAAGGTACTTCAGATGGTGAAGGAACAAGGTACAAGGCAAGGCTTGTGGAAAAGGGGTTTACGCATAGAGAAGGCATTGACTACAATGAGGTATTCTCTCCTGTTGTTAAACATAGTTCTATTAGAACATTGCTTGCTATAGTTGATTTGAAAGATCTAGAGTTAGAACAACTAGATGTTAAGACATCTTTCCTTCATGGTGATTTGGAAGAGCGTATTTATATGCAACAACCAAAGGGGTTTGAAGTTCCTGGCAAAGAAGACCATGTATGTTTGTTGAAGAAATCTTTGTATGGTTTGAAGAAATCTCCAAGGCAGTGGTATAAACATTTTGATACGTTTATGGTGGCAAATGGCTATGACAGGAGTAAGTATGATAGTTGTGTATATCACAGGAAACTCCAAAATGGTTCACTTGTGTATTTACTCTTATATGTTGATGATATGTTGATTGCTTGCAAAGACATGTCAGAGATACAGAAGATGAAGGAGCAGTTGAGTAGTGAGTTTGAGATAAAGGATTTGGGCGCAACAAAGAAGTTATTGGGCATGGAGATTCATAGAAACCGAGCTGAAGGCAAGTTGCATTTGTCCTAGAAGGCTTACATCGAGAAGGTGTTGGAGCGGTTTGGTATGAAAGATGCAAAACCAGTAAGTACTCCTTTGGCAGCTCATTTTAAACTTTCTAGAAAGCAATCACCTCAAACTGCAGATGAGGCAAAGTATATGTCTCGAGTTCCATATGCAAGCGCGGTTGGTAGCATTATGTATGCTATGGTTTGTACAAGGCCGTATATCGCACAAGCTGTGAGTGTGGTAAGTAGATACATGGGAAGTCCCGGGAAGTCTCATTGGCAAGCTGTAAAGTGGATTTTGAAGTATCTAAGGGGAAGTACAGATGTTGGTTTAGTGTTTGATAAACACTATGGTGACTCGACGAATGTTGTGGGTTATGTTGATTCTGATTATGCAGGTGATCTTGATAGAAGAAGGTCATTGACAGGTTATACTTTTAAATTGTGTGGTAGTACTATCAGTTGGAGATCAGATTTTGCAAAGCACAGTTGCATTGTCTACAACTGAGGCAGAGTACATGGCAGCCGCGGAAGCAGTGAAGGAAGGTATATGGTTGATGGGTTTGGTTGGTGATTTGGGTTTCAAGCAAGAGAATGCAACTTTGTTCTGTGATAGTCAAAGTGTCATTCACTTGACCAAGAACCAGATGTATCACGAGAGAACGAAGCATATCGATGTCAGGTATCATTTTATCAAGGATGCAGTTGAGGAAGGTAGGATAGCGATGCTAAAGGTTCCTACAGCGGATAACCCTAAAGACATGTTGACGAAGCCAGTTCCAAGTATCAAGTTCAAGCACTTCTTGGACTTGGTTGGTGTCAACAGGTGTTGAGAGCCCTTGAGGGGCTGAGAGAAGACGATGATGATGAGTGGTGATGGTATTCAAGTTAAGGTGGAGATTTGTAGTATATGACTTGAAGTAGTGTTGGTGGTTGTCGGTCAGTGGCTTTGTGATCATTGCTTTCGGTGGTGGAGAATGATCATTGCTGTCGGTGGTGGAGAATGATCATTGCTGTCAGTGGTGGAGAATGATCATTGTTGTCGGTAGTGGAGTGATCATTGTTGTCGGTGGACTATCCTCTCTCAATATTTGTATATATAAGGCATAGACCATTTGATTGTATAGCATCTCAATATATCAGTTCAGAGAGTGAGAGAAACAATTAATGTATGCTAACAGAGAGTAAGAGTGTAAGAAGAGAGAAAGTCTTGAGAGGAGTTTATACTCTTGTAAACTTGTTCCAATCATAGTGCAACGTTGTCGTCGTCTTCCAAAGTGGATGTAGATCATCTTGATCGAACCACTATAAATCCTTGTGTTGTGTGTGTGTCTGTTTTACTTTTGATTTCATTTCTATTTCAATTCTCTATTGATTGTACTAGGAAGAGCCGTTGGTCATAACATTTTATTTCTTCATTTTCCTCTCCAAAGGCTTGAATACGCTTCTCTTGGGCTGTCGGATCAATTTAAAGGTGCAAAACAAACAAAGGCACCATATGACAGAAAAAACAATTCTATGCCCATGTATGTTGATGTTTATGCAACAATCTTGGAACATAGAAATTTGTGACTACAGATTCGAACTCTTGACCCCTACAAAAAGTACTCGAGTAGAAAACATGCCAACGCGGTTTGAATATCAATTGGCGATGGGCATTGGTTGATTTAGTCCCACAATGTGCCTATATTATGAAACAGATATCGGTTTAAATAGTCCTAACTGATATGCTAGTAGATTGTCCCTTCGGGAACATCCGATAAAATTGGAACGATACAGAGAAGATTAGCATGGCCCCTGCGCAAGGATGACATGCACAAATCGAGAAATGGTCCAAAAACATTTTTGGTATTTTTTCTTCTTTTGGATCCAACATCTTGGCTCGAAAGATGAAATCCGATAGATCTTTGTGAGTCTTGTGACACCATTCTCAGAATTGGACTATCACTAGCACTGCTATTAAGTTCTGCCACCATCTTAGTAAAAACTGAAGTGGAAGTGATAGAGATACAAGTACGAGAAGATCCATAACTAGCTAAATTACAAGACTCACTCCAATAGCAAAAGTTTTGGGTTATAGTGTTGGCTTACTTTGATATGATGTTTCGCTTTAGCACCCATTTTTTAAAAAGGCCTATTGTATGTTTTAAACAGCTGTAGAGCAATAGACCAAAGTTGAATTTGAGCCTTTTTGGAATGATTGTTAAGATGAACTTACGGTTTTGGCATCTAGAAGACTAGAAACTCATTTGGCCTAACTAGCTATTTCCACTCTCTTCAACCGTAATACCTCGAGAGAAACCATTTGTAAATGCATTGTGAGAACTGGGTCAGTAGTTATGATTGATTGAGTTCAGGTGTTGGTTGAATACATCTTGGTTATATGACAATAGAAACAGCAAACACAGATTTATGGTTCACTTAAAATTTAGAGATACATCTACAGAATGTCGAAGTTCCCCCATGTCTATGTTGGAAATTTTGGGTATAAAACAGAGGATGATAACACTAAAAGAAATTGTTGTTGTACTCAAAAGCTTTCAAGGCTCGGGTGATTTCTTTTAGACGATTATTTCTACCCTCCCAATATAAATTGGCGATTGCAACAGGTATGCGAAATAATGCCTTCAGGATACAATGAAAGCCCTACAACAGGAAGTTGGATTCAAGGTTTGCACCCCTTGACCCAACCAAGAACACATGAGAGAGATTTTTGATGATGCTTTAGATGGAGAGAAAACAGGTTTTAATCTTCTTAGTTATTGAAAATATCCAACAATCTCCCCCTATTTTCAAAAACCAAAAACATAAAATAAAATAAAATAAAACTTATAAAACCAACAATGGCCCTATTTTCATCACTCAAACTGATAAAACTGCCTACGTACCCGAGTGGGATCAAGCCAACGTAGTTCAAGCACAATTGGAGACTAAGCATCATCGTTTGAAATCAATACATAAATGATAGGTACCTTAAAGGGTTTGAACCTTCACTTAGTGTAAGAAACTCAAAGCTTTATCGATATTCTATGGTGAAACTAGTCTTGAACCAAGAATCCCTTATGACAAAGCCGGAGTCTCCACACATATTGATTCCATAAGACATGTGTTTTGTAGCCAAGCACTATAAAGGCCTTGTGCTTATATCCTTATTCATGAGTCTTCTTTAGAGAACGGTCTTCTTCTCTTAGGAAACGGCCCACATTTCCATACTCATATAGGTAAGTCTCGAAGGTGTTTCTCGCGAGACACCTTTTACTAATCACAGACTCATTAAGGATTTACATCCATCCTATTTTCTTGCGGAAAAACCAGCACTAACTTGAAATGGGAAGTTTTATGTTAGTGCTCCATAATCTGACCATAACTTGTTGGTACCACATTGAACCTTGTTTATCTTTTTCAAAACATAGGTTGGGTTTCTTTATGGGAGATCAACCTTCCTTCACAGACCTTAGTCCCATTTCTATATACTTCATTGAAATTAATTCCTTTGGGAGACTCTTCATAAGTAGGTCTACCAAGCTTTTCTCCGTTTCAATGGTTAGCGCAATTACTCCTTTCTTGAGTAATTGACTTACCGTTCCTTGTCTAAGACTTGTATGTCTTGACTTTTCATTATAAGTCTTGTTAAAGACGTTATAGATCATATCCTGATTCACAATTAATCAAGACCTCCTGAGATGGCTTCTTCCAAAATAGGATCTCTACAAGTTAGGTTTTAAGCCATTTCTTTTCATTAATTGCATCTATTAATGCAATCAATTCTGAAAACATTACTAAAAATGTTCCTCTTCGATTTTACAAAATAATTGTAACTTCTCTAGTGATCCTAATTAACATTTACGGTTAATTCACAAGAAGTCATTATAGACTTGCATACACTAGAGGCATAGAAAATTTGTAGGAAACTTATATATTTGCTATCTCAACAAATATAATACCTTGATGAGTAACTCTTTTACTCATGCCCAATCCTCTACAAATTCATACCCAATTACATAGACAATGTCTATTTAACATTCTACATTATGTAATGCAAATGTTCATAATTTATGCATTGGTAATATCATAACATCGTTGGATATTTGGTCGCGCGCCCAATCTTCCAATATGTTACATATTCACCGGTATTCCACTTTCTTTTCGATGTCATTTAATACATCTCATTTTCCAAATTTTGGAACCTATAATTCTTATCGCAAGAATTATGTTCATGCCATACCGTTGTTGTCTCAACAATTATGACAAATTACAACACTAGGAAATTTGTATGACAACGGCATATAAATTCTCTCCCAATTTCATGACATTTTTCAAATGTTATGAAGCACACAGTTGATTCCAATGGGTCGTGACTTTTCAAATTTCATCTTCCAATTTGAAAATCAAATCCTCATTCAACTGACACTTAACCGTCAATTTAAATCATGCGTACCTTACCGTCATGCACTGTTTCATGTACAAGGCATCTCTTACCAGTATTTCCCATACTCAGGAAACTAATTAGTGTTTCCACTGAAAGAATAACAAAGATCCCATCTCTTCGCCGTCATATTTCTCTTAACGGGCCTCTATCTGAAGCAGACACTTCAAATTCAAAGATATAAACTGCATTCGTCAGTCATTTGTGAATTCTTGCAAACAATCGATTAGTTTTATCTTACAAACATTTTCAGTGCCCACATAATATGAGACTATGTGAATTATGAATTCCAATTCATAAGTTCCTTTTGGAATCATTCGTTTGCAAAGGTGTCTCATAGATAGAAGCAGTTTGACAACGTTTATGGACCAGGGAGGAGATCAATCGTTTATATTCAATCTTCTTAATTCACCAAATTAAGAAATGTATCAGAATATGTATGTTCTGATGGCTAACAAAATATGATCCTTTTATTTAATTAGCAACATGATAATTAACATTAGTGGGCTAACAACCAATAATGTTATTCCACTCATTTACCAGCCTGATGACTAGAAAATGAGGATCCGAACTACTCATTTGTGCAATGATCACACATGATCACCAGGAGAAGATTTTAAAGTAGGAACCAAAACACACCAACAGTATCAAACAGCACTTCGGTATTCATTGTGGTGTTTTCCATCATTTAATGATGGTCGTTCTCATTTCTCATATTGTTCTAAATAATATGTAATTTCGGTTTCTCGGAAATCCTGTTCATGAGACAAACAAAAATACTAACAACAAGAGAGTTAGAAAGACTTATCGGATTGGTTGAACGAGGCGAGGATCACTCTTTCCTTAAAGCCAATTCACCCGCATATGGTGCTCACGGTTCTACGGATATCGTCTTCCAAGATACAACGATCATGCCTTACAGCAGAGTTTCATCCTCCGTTGTCGAGTGAAATTAATCGTCTAAAACTGTTGGAAATTTTGGGTATAAAACAGAGGATGATAACACTAAAAGAAATTGTTGTTGTACTCAAAAGCTTTCAAGGCTCGGGTGATTTCTTTTAGACGATTATTTCTACCCTCCCAATATAAATTGGCGATTGCAATGGGTATGCGAAATAATGCCTTCTGGATACAATGAAAGCCCTACAACAGGAAGTTGGATTCAAGGTTTGCACCCCTTGACCCAACCAAGAACACATGAGAGAGATTTCTGATGATGCTTTAGATGGAGAGAAAACAGGTTTTAATCTTCTTAGTTATTGAAAATATCCAACAGTCTAGTGTTTGTGGAGTTGTACACTCTTCCTTGAAAATATCTAGTACCCAGAGCAATATGCGAACCTGTTGATAGTTGCACGTTACTTGAGGATTCCAAACCTTTTCTTTATTTTATTTTCTGAGCAAAGCTCTAAATTACTGTGTCAAAAAATTTGGTTATATCATTCCGGCTTAGGTAAAGCCTGATATATTCAGTATGGTCATCACATTATCTTTCATTGATAGGTATGAATCACCCTTTTGGAGAGGACATGCAGCAACACGTATCCAAGTAGCATGATACAGAAAGAAGCGTCTGAGCCGTGCTAACAAGTCTATTTCACCGTGAAAACGATCAGGCTTCTAGGTAACATTAATATTCTTTTATATATGCAATTCTGGTTTAGTCAGGGATATTCCCATGAATGTAAACATCGGAAACAATGTACATATCAATATCATAGGGATCTCATCTATTGGGGACAGTATTGAATCCGCTGTATTTTATTTATATTTATTACGGGGTCAACCATAGAGAGGTGTTAATGACTAAGCCAGCCCTTCACCAGTTGGTACTCAAGACTGGGTTATATTGGACCAAATTGTAGCTCCCTCATGGACTTGGTATGGTTTGCCTAACTCAGTCAAAAACGACTCTTCTGTCTTTTCTCTGCTCTCAAGTCAACTACATCTCTCTCTCACGACTAATTTTTTACGGACAAGGAGAATATATAGAGCTGTAGTCTAGTAATAAAACAAAACTCGTATTTAGCTCATCTTCTTTTCTTCTTCCTACATATCTGCTCAAGATTCATCATAGGCATCTTACAATCAAGTTGATCTCAGATTAATGGCACCTCACCGCCCTTCACTCATCAACCACCCCTGTCACCCTAAGCATCCTCTGTCGCTCCTCTCTTCTCCGCCCTATCCTCAAGGCATTTTTAATTGTGATGCTTGTCATCGTCAAGACAAGGGATTCTGTTACCATTGCAAAGAGTGCAAAGTCGATCTTCACGTTCATTGCGCTGCTTCGCCTCTTTCTGTAAGCCACAATTCTCATCCCCAACACCCTCTTAAGCTGACCTTCCTTATCCCGTATCCATCCAACGACTTCTCTTGCGATATTTGCAAGAACATAGGGTCAAAATGTTGGGTATATCGCTGCGATTCTTGCGGGTTCGATGTTCATTTGGATTGCGCAACGACCGTCAGTCCTACAACCATTCAGCGGGGGGTACCTGTTCAGCAACCACAGCCTATGATTCAACATCAATCTTCATTACCAGGTGCCAGTTCCTATTGTATTTCAGCTTATTCCCTTATTTACTTGCTTGTTATATTCCACATATCCAAGACATGTTTTTTTTTTTTTTTTCTCTTCTTCCTGAAAACTTATTATTTTCATCAAGAAAAAGTAAACACTTCATTAGACTTGATGTTCTGAATAGTTGCTAAATTATTAAGGGATTAATTATGACAAGTTGTTACTGGCTTATTGCAATAGGCAATTATTAATTAATAATCCCTTGCAGTTCAGAAAATTTCATTGAATTTTCTGCAATAGGCAATTATAATATTCTTAAAGTCATTGAATTCCTCAGTGCCAACTAGTTGGGGTAAGCAATAATTTTGATGTCCGTTGCAGGTCATAAGCAGCAAACACCTCAAATACTTCAAAACAATAACTCATTTCCTCGTATGACACAGTCATATGCCAAACCTGCACCAACAGGGTACAACTTTGCGACTAATCAGCAGTACCCAAATTATTATGCCATGAATAATAATCCGCCAACTTTTGGTGCACCAACTTCGGGTATACAGCAGACTTATTATATGCAAAATCAACCTGGTAATAATCCTTCAATGGGTGCATCAATTACTCAAGGGTTTTACGAAGGTGTAGGACAACAGGCAGGGCAAGTATTCATGCAGAATATGTTGGGATCATTTTCAGCATTCGGTGGTGGGAATGTTGATCCATCAACACTAGGTGGTGGGAATTTTGATCCATCGTCATTAGGTGGTGGGAATTTTGATCCGTCGTCATTAGGTGGTGGGAACGTTGATCCATCAGGTGGTGCGAATTTTGAATGGGACCATAACGCGTTAATCTAACGGTGAATTTGCTCGGGCACTCCATTACCTACCTACGGTGACGGTCTTTTCTATAAGCATACGTACACAATGCATCTAGGGGAATTGGGCTAAAGCAGCGCCAAATTATTTTGTGTGCCTATTCTACTTTCTAAATGGAATTTTAACTTTAAGTAAAGAATTTCCGGTTTTATGATTGATTTAAGAAACATAATTTTTTTATACTTTGGAATTACTTCTCAAACAGTATGATATTTACTTCTCTCTGCATTACAATAAAGATAAAATACTACTATTACTTCTCAAACAGTATGATATATACTTCTCTGAAGGTTTTAAAAATCGTGCGACAACACTGCGCCCAAAAGCAGTATGTGTTTTTCGCAAAATCAGTGGACAAAAAAGAAACCAAAAGTTGTGTTGGTAAATTCTGCAAACTAGTCTCAATCAATTGGTACCAAAATCACATTTAAACAAGTTTGTCTCCAAGTAAAAACCAAGTTACTGCAACCATGTAACGATGTACTATGATTGTGGATGGTGTGAGTAATGAGGCAATGGACAAAGCTCAGATGCTTTTTTACCATGCACAAATATGAATTACAGCATTTTTTCAATATCCTATTGAGTTCAAGTAGATAGGGGCACCATGTAAGATATATCCATCTCTGGATTTGATTCCCGTGTCTTGGTAATTTGTAACCTAAAAAGGTGCATAAGTAAACTGATTTACTTGTTTAAGATAAGCATGATGAATCTCTTTATTTTCCAAACAAAGTAAATTTGATGCTTCAGCAAGAAATCTAAGATGATGCCTTGTACATAGTTCTTAAACCAGCTAGTTTTGCATCCTTCATAACTGTATGCCATTTAGAGTTTCTAAACTGTAGAGTTCCTAGCTAGAATGTAAAAAAGGGTGCAACATTCATATAGTAGAATGAATTATTCATCCAAATGGCAATTGTAATTAATATGCTGGCTAGGCATGTTATGAGAGCACGAGACTCAAATGCTGAGCAAAAAATGCAACTCAAAATACGCGTTACTTTCTCCGAAGTATTTACATGGACAGCGTATCAGATATTAAACTGATAAGAACAGATACTACACTTGATCTTAACCAAAAGGCAGAGAAAGGTATGCTTCTTCTGGTTACGCAGCTTAGTTTTTATAGGTCAAAGCATCCACAATGTCATATAGTTTAACCCGTGTGGGACAAAAGCTATAAAACTAAAACAATCACAAGTATCCTGTCAGATCTCCGCTACATATCTGTCACTCCATTGAAAGCACTTCCCTCTTTTTTCATCCAAAATATAAGAAGTTATTTCTCCTCCTTAGTTTACCAAACAAAAAATACTGGCTCTGACCCTCTGTTAATTTGGTTTTGGGTTCAACCCATTATGTTCTGATTGCGACCATGATCCCATTATACTCTTAACTCTAGTTTGGGTTACTAATTGTTATGATCCTCCAAGGCTCCAATTCCCACTCTGTCCACTATATTTTTCGATTACGATGGAAAGCTTGTACTTGAAACTAAAACAAGAAAGAAAGAGTACGACGAAAACACTTGGGTCATGGCACTGCATTCTTGCTTTTCTAACTAAGCCCAACATATTTGGGAACAAAGTTTGATTTATGCTCACTTGCAACTTAAGGAAAGTTGTTACAGTAGGAATCCTTATTCAGAAGGTCTTTATTCCGAGGCTTCATGGATGCAAAATGGGAGATACCCAGACAGTTTTGTTTCGAACAATACCAACTTGCTCACAGATGAAGAATACTGTAAGATTACGACATGGGCAAATTTGGAGGAAGGGGTTGCTTCATGACCACTCTCTGGTTATATTATGTATACTTGTATTCTTTCGTGGAGTCTGTGATCCAAAGTGTTTCTATGTGAGATTTTAGTGCAGCATTTTATGACTTGGGGCTCCAAAAACTTCATCAGTTGTCTTGTTGTTACACCCATTTCTTTCCAAGTTCTAATACTTTTTTTCTTTATGTTTGGGCTGTCAATTTTTTATATGGAAGTTGCCAATTTCAACCATTAAAACCCATTCAATTGTATACACAAGCCGAACACCCCCACATCCTATTTCTATCCAGGGTTGAGACTCTATAACTCACACAGCATAACTAAAAACTGGAATACAAAATGCTTAGATTTCATACTTGAAAGTGCAGACAAGTTTGAGATACGGGGTTTGAGACTTATCAGCATAATGACTAGACTACCACAGCATAATTGTTAGTTTTGGTAGAGGTTTGCAGTAGTGCAATGCCACATTTACTCAAGCTCAAGGGACATGTTTAGTCCGAGAAGGTGATCCTGTCAATGAGATGCACTCTGTCATTCGAGCGCACCTTGACTCCTATAAAACGAATGGAGGTCATACGGGCTTTAATGTTGATTATCAAGGTTTTTTTGGTCAAAGTTATGTAAAAAATCAAGTTGTATTAAGAAATCAAATCCATGTTCAAGTAGATAGGGGCACCATGTAAGATATATCCATCTCTGGATTTGATTCCCGTGTCTTGGTAATTTGTAACCTAAAAAGGTGCATAAGTCAACTGATTTACTTGTTTAAAATAAGCATGATGAATCTCTTTATTTTCCATTATACTCTTAACTCTAGTTTGGGTTACTAATTGTTATGATCCTCCAAGGCTCCAATTCCCACTCTGTCCACTATATTTTTCGATTACGATGGAAAGCTTGTACTTGAAACTAAAACAAGAAAGAAAGAGTACGACGAAAACACTTGGGTCATGGCACTGCATTCTTGCTTCTCTAACTAAGCCCAACATATTTGGGAACAAAGTTTGATTTATGCTCACTTGCAACTTAAGGAAAGTTGTTACAGTAGGAATCCTTATTCAGAAGGTCTTTATTCCGAGGCTTCATGGATGCAAAATGGGAGATACCCAGACAGTTTTGTTTCGAACAATACCAACTTGCTCACAGATGAAGAATACTGTAAGATTACGACATGGGCAAATTTGGAGGAAGGGGTTGCTTCATGACCACTCTCTGGTTATATTATGTATTCTTGTATTCTTTCGTGGAGTCTGTGATCCAAAGTGTTTCTATGTGAGATTTTAGTGCAGCATTTTATGACTTGGGGCTCCAAAAACTTCATCAGTTGTCTTGTTGTTACACCCATTTCTTTCCAAGTTCTAATACTTTTTTTCTTTATGTTTGGGCTGTCAAGTTTTTATATGGAAGTTGCCAATTTTAACCATTAAAACCCATTCAATTGTATACACAAGCCGAACATCCCCACACCCTATTTCTATCCAGGGTTGAGACTCTATAACTCACACAGCATAACTAAAAACGGGAATACAAAATGCTTAGATTTCATACTTGAAAGTGCAGACAAGTTTGAGATACGGGGTTTGAGACTTATCAGCATAATGACTAGACTACCACAGCATAATTGTTAGTTTTGGTAGAGGTTTGCAGTAGTGCAATGCCACATTTACTCAAGCTCAAGGGACATGTTTGTTGGGTGCAATAATCAAAACAAATAAAATTCAAATAAGCAAAGTTATTGATACTTAGCTCTTTTTTAATGGAAGTGATGGATTTGATGAAACGAGCGAGCTTCCCATATCTCCACAACAGCAACAAGTCAAAACTTTGGAAAACAGAGTGAGTCACGTGTTCAACACGTTTCCATTAAGACATTAGCGCCCGGCTACACTCAAGAGTGATGCTATAGCCCTCACAAGAAGGATATCTCCAGGATAAAACACCCTAATACACATACTACTATCATATGTAGTAGATGCTCAATCTTGAGCTTGACAACTACGAAAAAACCATAAAGGAAAATCGCGAACGCTTGAGAAAACATATAAAATATCTTCCCTTGGGGGTCCCTCTAAAATATAGAGCAACCCCTTACCCCCTTGATTTTACAAAAGTAGTGAATTTGTTTATATAATGGAACAAAACAACTTAAGAAGAGGAACTCCCCGATGTGGGACTAAAAAGCTTATATAGTCTCTTAAAACAACTAAAAAGTGGAAACTCCACAATGTGGGACTAATAAGTTTTTCATTCACAAAAGAAAACATTAAATTATAATTTTAATAAAACCTTAAAAATTAGTTTTTAGTAATTGTTTTCCAACAATCCCCCACATGAATGAAAACTCAATAAAAACATGAAAACACAGATAGATCTTGGTAAATCAACAACCCAATCTCCCGAACTGACTGAACAACCAGACAAATCGTGGGTGGTGAAATCATAATAGCCATTACAACATCATCTCCCCCACACAACAGTGTGTTGACCCCAGGGTCATACTATGGATTGGAAAAATCATATAGTATAGAAAGCTTTCATTTGTAGTTCCTCACAAGTGAGACTAAAGGTTCTTTCACCAAAGTGAAAAAGCATGAACTAGCGAACCCTTAGTGACCCTTAGGTCATAAGTTCCAGTTATACCAAAACCATCAAAACAAAAATCACATAAAAAGTGCAGGAAATACCATTTTAGGCATAAGTGTCCATGAGGTCTTGAACCTTTGCTTAGTGAGAGATTACCGGAATTACTTGCTAGATACAGTGAACTATGTCTTGAACTGCTAGCATTTGATGTAATTCACGATAACGACCACGGATGATATCTCCCAGGGTGCTGCCAAGCTCGTGCCGTTTTGTCCAATTTGGCTCTGGACATATCCTGTTTCTCAGAATGCTCTAGAGAATCAAAGCTCATATTCTCATAGGAAGCGGCCCCACTTCCTCATTCAGATAGGTGAGTTTCCATAAAGAGTGTTACTGCTACACCCCACTTCAATCTTAAATTGAAACTATAGAACTCATTAAGACTTCTTAAAAGTCATCCTTCACATGCAGTCACACTATCACGTCTACACCATAGGGAAGGGACAAGAATGAAATTCTCGATAGTGTTTACCTTTACCCACCATAAATTAGTTGTCTCATTCAAACCTTGATCTTGGGATCTCCAGTCATCAAGGTTGAGTATCCTTCATGGAAAGTTTAATTTATGAGCTTAAGCCCCACCCCCCTTGATGCATTTCTAACTATCTCTTTAAACAAAACTTTCGTCAAAGGATCAATGATATTCTCCTTGGACCTTATCCAATCAATAGGAAATAGCGTCAGTTGAGATTAATTGTTTTTTAACTTTAGATATTACAGCTTGTCTAACACAGTGTATAGATATAGCTGGCACAGGCCTATGCGAGATAGGAATGTCTTCAAAATAGCATCTTAGGCACTCAGCCTCCTCTCGTTCTTTATCTAACGCAATACTCTCAGATTTCATAATGAATTGAGCAATGTATGTCTCTGTTTGGAAATCTTCCAAAAACAAACCCTCATGCTAGAGTGAAACCATATCCACTCATAGACTTAGACTCCTCTGAGTCAACTATCCAGTTTGCATCATAAAGTCCCTCAAGGACAGCAAGATACCTTTCATAAATCAAATAAAAGGTAATAGAGTATTTTAGGTACCATAATACTCTACTCAGTGCATCTGAATGCTCTTGCTCTGGACTACAATTATATCTACTTAACTTACTCACAATATAGGCAATGTCTGGACTCTTACAGTTCATTAAATTCATCAGACATCCTATAACTCTTGAGTATTCAAGTTAAGATACTCCACTACCCTTATTTTTCTTGAGTCTACAAGAATAATCGTACGGAGTACAAGCTGGCTTACAATCAGACTGATTGTATCTCTTAAGCACAATTCAACATAATGAGAATGACTAAGACTATAAATATTTGATTATCTTCTAATCCTCATCCCTAAGATTACATCAAAAGGGCCTAAGTCTTTCAAGTCAACGTTCTCATTTAGTGCATGTTTTAGTGGAATTAATCACATCTATGTTTGTATCAAGTATAAGCATATCATCAACATACAAGCATACAATCACACATGCATCCTTAACAAGTTACTTGTAAATATACTTGTCAGATTCATTAACTTAAATCCACTACACATTATTACATGATCAAATTTTCCATGTCACTATTTACGTGCTTATTTGGAACCATACAAATATTTGTTCAACTTACAAAATTTTGTCTTCATAACCTTTCACTACAAAGTCCTCGGGTTGGTCTATGTAAATTTCTTTATCTAATTCACAGTTTTAGAAAAGATGTCTTAACATCCATCTGATGTATCTCCAAGTTGTTTATGGCAGCAATATCAATTAGCATCTCAAGAGAAGTAATTCTCGTCACAAGTGAATAAGAATCAAGGAAATCTACACCTTCTTTTAGTTTATAGCCTTTAGCTACCAACTTAGCCTAATATTTTTCTACAGTTCCATCTACCTAACATTTCCTCTTAAAGACTCATTTACATCCCATGGTCTTACTCCCTAAAGGTAAACTAACAAGCTCCCAAGTCTGGTTCCGACGGACTGAGTCCATTTCACTAAATGAAGCTTCTTACCAGAATGGGGTTTCAGTATATGTCAAGGCTTCTTTACAAGTCTGGAACTCAGACTAAGCTAGGCAAATTATATATGAAGTCATATCCATAAGAAGTCTCAGTTATAATCCTTTTACTTCTCCTAGGATCAACGTTAGTTCATCTTCTTTCGAAGGTATATTATAACTAGTTGAAAGACATCTAGGGGATCAACAACACATCCCTAAGAAGAGACAGGTTTCAAAATAAACATGTTCAAAGAACTCAACATCCCTAGATTCCATAATAATATTCACACCAATGTCAGAAAAATCACACCAAAGTCTGAAAAATCAGAACACACAACCAAAAATCTATATGCAGTAGGGTACTCAAGAAACCTTATCTAAACACCCCCACACTTTGATGTATGCATAAAAAGGTTGTCTATCTTTCCATAATCATATGAATTTTATCTGATCCTTTAAAGGTTACTCTATTCAGGATATAACAAAATTAGAGAACGACCTCCCCCCCACAAGTTTGGGGTTATCCGTCAAACAACATGGCATAAATCATCTCCTTAATAATTCTACTTTTACGTTCAACTATACCATTAGACTATGGTGAATAAGGAGATGTGATCTCATGAATAATGCCATTTAACAAGTAAAGTTCTCCTATATGAATTTCATACTTTCCATCATGTTTAGACCTAACCAATTTAGTGGTAACATATACTTCGCTTTCAGTTTAAAATTTATACTCTTAAGGCTTCTAAGGAATCATCCTTACCCCTAATCAAGTATATAAGAGAGTACCTCGTACAATCATCTATGAAAGTTACAAACCACCTTTTACCACCTTAGTTTGGGTTGAACTCATTTCAACTAGGCCTAACTGAATTAATTCTAAGGGCTTAGAATTACTCTGAACATTTTTGCTAAAAGGTTTTATAGCATATTTTGATTCTACATAGAATTCACTTTTGTGTTCAAAGTCCAAACTAAATTTGGGTACGTAGTCTATGCTAGCCAGTTTATGCATTGACTTATAATTTTACGGTTCCAAGTCTACCATGCAAAACATTCAAAGACACACAAAAGAAAGCACAAGAATCAACTATGTTTACTTCATCAGATTTTCCTTTAAGCTTATATAGACCCTAAGTCCTATAACTGTTGCCTAAAAATCACAGCCCTTAGTTATAACAAGTTTTTCACATTTAATTATAAGATCTTCAATCTTTTACCATCTTCAAGAGAACAAGATACAATATTCTTGCATATGCTCGGAACATGAAAACTTCATACAATGTGAGAATATTACAGATATGAGCTAATGCTCGACCTTTCCATTTTATGCAACCTCTGTCGCAGATGAGTTACTCATATTGAGTTTCTCGACATCCCTTATCCTCTGATAAGAGGTGAACAGGTCTCTGTTTCAACAAACATACTTAGTGGCTCCAGAGTCCACCCACCAGTCTCTCACATTGGTTATTAAAATAACTTCCGACATCATGTCAATGAACTTGTTCTAATTTGTTTCAACTAAATTAGCATTAACTTTCTACTTATTAAGGTTTTATGTTGTCTACACTTTACTTCCGTATGGCATATGGAATATTACAAACATAACAATCACCCTTAATTAAAGTAATGCCAGATTCAGTTTTTACGAAACATACCTTTCTTATGAAGACTACGCTTAGAGTTGTGTTTGATGTTCTCGCCTTTGTCAGCTTTGGAAGACTTGTGTTCATCCACATGCGCCTGGTAGCCATGTTCCTTTTCAATTTCATGTCACAATCTTCGTTTATACTTTGACCACGGTCACGGTAATTTCCCAATCACCTAATACACCATATCTCACAAACCTTAGTTCCAAAACGGAAGATAAAATATGAGTTTTGAAGATAATATCTAGATTTACAAACTTCGTTTGAACCACCATATCAAAAAACTCATGGTTACCCCATAAAAACTACTTTAGTTAACAACAAATTTCTGCCCGTCAGAATTTTTCAGGAACGTTTCTCTGTTTTGTAAAATATCAAAAAAATACTTTTACAACTCCAAAAATTCTGAAATTTTACGTGGGTAACTATCAGGATGTCCACTACGTTGTGTCAAAAGGGTTCATCGAAATTCCTTCTAGGTTGAGAGATAAATTCGAAACTCTACAGCTGACCAAAAAATTCGTTTTTTATTTTTCACTCCATAATTAACATCCATGATTATTACAAATTCTAATGTCTTAAGATTGTTGGGTGCAATAATCAAAACAAATAAAATTCAAATAAGCAAAAGTTATTGATACTTAGCTCTTTTTTAATGGAAGTGATGGATTTGATGAAACGAGCGAGCTTCCCATATCTCCACAACAATGACAACAAGGCAAAACTTTGAAAACAGAGTGAGTCACGTGTTCAACACGTTGCCCTTAAGACATTAGCGCCCGGCTACACTCAAGAGTGATGCTATAGCCCTCACAGGACGGATATCTCCAGGATAAAACACCCTAATACACCTACTACTAGCATATGTAGTAGATGCTCAATCTTGAGTTTGACAACTCCGAAAAAACCATAAAGGAAAATCGCGAACGCTTGAGAAAACATATAAAATATCTTCCCTTGGGGGTCCCTCTAAAATATAGAGCAACCCCTTTCCCATAGATTTTACAAAAGTAGTGAATTTGTTTATATAATGGAACAAAACAACTTAAGAAGAGGAACTCCCCGATGTGGGACTAAAAAAGCTTATATAGTCTCTTAAAACAACTAAAAAGTGGAAACTCCACAATGTGGGACTAATAAGTTTTTCATTCACAAAAGAAAACAATAAATTATAATTTTATTAAAACCTTAAAAATTATTTTTTTTAGTAATTGTTTTC